>JAVXUP010002253.1:0-146873 GCA_033070095.1 Escallonia herrerae | reverse complement strand
ATTTCAGTGTACTTGATGATTTGTCACCGTCTTCTATACCAGAAGTTGGGATCAACGATTTCAGCCTCACTCCTTTTGATGTGGCCAGCGTGCTCTCTTTAGAAACAGAGAGCTCTAGTATGGTCCCACATCACTATGTGCCTGGCTTCATCTCAGGACTTGAAGATTGTTCATCACTGCCAGAACTCACAGATATTGGGTAGAGTTGACTGGATGCCTGGAAATAATTCTTTTGGGTTGAAGCTGTCAGAGTGCTCGCTGAGATGAATACCAGGACATGTAATGTATCTACGGCTCCCATCGAGTGCTCGAGCCTTGAAAATCTGTTGGCTCTCGGTTTAAAGGCCTATCAGGACACATGCTTAATAACTGATCAAGAGGCTAAGATATGGCCGCCTGACGGCATACTTACGGGACGATTGTTGTCTGCAAAGGAGCATATGAAGTGCTTCAAGAGAATAGGAAATATTGCACATAGTAATTATTTCTTGTAAGTGGCCATTAAGCCTTCTACTGGTGGCCGGCTGGGAAAGCTGTTCCTGTAAATTTTGTGGTAATGCAGGCACGTTTCCCTTGTAGATTAGAGGTAGAAGAAAAGGAAATAGTGATCAATGAAATGGAAAGGCAAAATAGTTCGGCTCTCCGTCTCTGCTCTCTGCTCTCTTCCCAAACCCCTCATCGCACCCTGCTCTCTGATTACAAGAGATGTGCATTGGCTAAGGCCTAGTCTGTGCAAATCATGGCTAAGGCCTAGTCTGTGCAACAAATCAGCGTGGCACCGCACGAAACTCAGATGGTGTGTGGCTTCGTTACACGCGTAACAACATTCATTGATGGCTGATGTCTGGTCATAAAATGCATCAAGAAAACAATCATGCAACGCATTAAGTGAAAGTCGAGGACAGGACAATCCAATCGAGTATGCACTAGTAAATTGTACACTAGGCCTTCGGTTAACATTATGTAAGCTTAGAATTTCTCTATGGAAAATGAAGAGAATGCTGTAACAGAGGAGCCTTTACGGTGCAAGTGACTCATGATTCTAATGATTACCAAGATTATACCTCGGCGGCTTCTCCTTAACTTGGTCTTAGAGGTTATGTTGTCTAAATTAAGCTCGAGTTTGTCAGAATAACAGAGAAGGCCCACTAACCTTCTGATGTCAAGGAAAGTGGGTTCGCAGTCGATGTAGAGGTGTTATAAGGAATGCAGTCCGAGTCAGATGACAAGTATGATGATGTATGACACAGCAATGATGGAACAAGGAGACAAAGGCTTCCTAGACAGAGCCTGAGGGTGGCAGTGCTGCGAGGGCGATGGCGCAGGGTGAATACATGACGACAGTCAGTCCGATGCTTAGGTTCAAAGTCAGAGTCCTGTATGTTTCTCTCTCTAGGATTCTAGAGTGAGAAAGTGAAAAGTCTGAAAATGTTCTAACCGTTCCAAATGAATTCTCAAGACCTCTATTTATAAAGGTTGAGATGATGATATCATCACGTGACACGTGGCGTTCCCGTGACACGTGGCGCTCCCTGGGAGTGACACGTCACCGAGGGGGGTCCACAGCTGCCGATGCTCCACGGACTGTCGAATCGCATATTCACCCGGCCTACCCCGCACATCGTCGCTCTGTCTATCTGGAAAGACTGGCTCCCACAACGTCGGTGTGGCCATATAACCCTCTTGATCTAGCCACCAATCCAAGCCCTTGCAGAGTCCCACAGGCCTGACAGTGGTGGGGAAGACTCGACGCTCAACTGCCAGGCGGACTAGGCCCGATGCCCTATGAAGATCTGCTCCCGTCTCAGAGTGATCCGGGGGTCATAGTCCATAGGGGTGCTGACGCAAGCCCCCAGCGCCGGAGCACATAGGCCAGTCACAAAGACACCCTGGCGGAGATAGTGTCTCGGAGGAGTTGCCTATCTCGCGGGTGATTCCTTGTGCCGGAGCACTCGGAGCACATCAAGGTAGTATCTCGGAGGAGTCGTCTACCCGACGGGTAGAGGTACAATCCCGGAAGAGCCGTCTACCTGGCGGAAGGGGAGTTGAAAAGCTCCCTGGCGGAGATAGTGTCTTAGAGAGCGAGCCTATCCCCGCGGGTGAGTCCTTTTGCCGAAGCACTTGGAGCGCATTAAGGTAGCATCTCGGAGGAACCATCTACCTGGCAAAAGGGGAGTTGAAAAGCTCCCTGGCGGAGATAGTGTCCCGGAGGAGTCGCCTATCCCCGCGTATGAGTCCTTGTGCCGGAGCACTCGGAGCGCGCCAAGATAGCATCCCGGAGGAGCCGTCTACCTGGCCGAAGGGGAGTTGAAGAGCTCCCTGGCGGAGATAGTGTTCCGGAGGAGTTGCCTATCCCCAAGGGATGCTGCACACTCCGGAGAGTGGGTTGAAGCATGTTCCAAGTCCATGGCAGGGGCGCATGGTGTGGTGAATGAGTGTGGTGCCGAGGGGCATGTAACATGATTGTGGCGCATGGCGGCGATGAAGTGCATATGGTGCTGAGGACACGACATTGTGACAGAGAGCCTGGGGGCACGCCTGTATCAGCAGTGCTGCGCATGGGCGCGACGGTGAGTGAGGTGTCGGGGGCACGATAATGTGACAAAGAGCCAGGGGGCGTGATTGTATCAGTGGCGTGGCGCATGGCGCGGCGGAGTTTGTAAGGTGCCGGGGGCACTGTAATGTGACAAGGAGCCAGGGGGCGCGACTGTATCAGTGGCGCGGCGCATGGCGGGGTAGAGTGTTGGAGTGCGGTGCCCAGACATCGGCGACTGGGGTGGTGGAGATGACATCTGGGCGACGGACGACGGGGTCGCGAGTGACGTCTGGGCGACGGGCGATGGGGGTCGCGGAGTGACGTCCGGGCGATGGACGATGGGGGTCGCGGAATGACGTCCGGGCGACGGACGACGAGGGTCGTGGACGATGTATGGTCCCTTGAAGAGAAGTGAAGGTGTTAAGTATAGTGGCCAAAGGCCAACCCTAGGGGAAGGCCAAGGCCAACTCTTAGGGGGAGGCCAAGGCCAATCCCAAGGGAAGGCCGAGGCAGACCCCCAAGGGGAGGCCGAGGCCGACCCCATGGGGAAGGCCAAAGCCTAGGCCAACCCTAAGGGGAAGGCCAAGGCCGAGGCCAACTTCCTTGGGCAAGTGCCAAGGCATACCGATGAGCGACGTGCGGCATGCGACGGTCGAGGCGCGATGAGGAGTGTCGCAAAAATGAGTTTCTTAGTAACGAAGTCACGTAGAAAAAGTGAGAAGTGCACGTGACTCGAGCGTGTATGTGTTTGACCGGTTGGAAGTTTTGAATATTGATTGTTGCTTGTGCGGACGTGTCATGCAAAATGAGACCCCAGTAGGCCTTTTGGGTGCGACCAGAATAGGTTAGGAACACCTTTCCTTTTGACGCAGTCACATAATAACAGACTTGATAGCATACTAAGAGAAAATAGAATTTCCCAAACCTTAAATATCTCTTCTCTTGAACTTGACACAATTTTGAAAGAAGTAAATAGTGTTGCAGCAAAACATAATGGACTTATATCGGAAGAACTGGCATTAACATGTGCCTAACTTCTTCATAGAAACAACATTGTGCAGTTACACAATAATAGACTTATAGCTTACTGGAAAAAAGAATAAACAAAAGAGAGCAAGAGAAGTGAACAATCAAACTCACACCCTTTACACATACACACAAAAAAAACCAATTTTACGGTCAACCTCCCAGCCCATCATTTATCACCCACCAACAACCATACCTAATTTTCTACCAAACCCCTACCGGCTACTTATTAATCCCACACCTTCTTGCTGCCACCATCATTTTCTTCACTTCATTATCATCAAGGGTAAATTACACATGGCACCCCTGAGGTTTGCCCTAAACTACACACGAAATCCCTAAGTATTTTTATGACACTAAACTACATATTTCTATTTTTCTGTTAACAAAGTTAATGAAAAGACGGTCATACCCCTGATAAACAAGTCTATTTACCCCTCAACTTTACTCTAACACAATTCGCCTCAATCAACTAGTAGAAGCAAGCCGCCATGGAATTTTAGATTTGCGATCTATAGGTGCCGACAGTAGGTGTGGAATCAGAGTATATGGTCCTTATTTTGGTCGATGTTTGGGCAGTTTTGGTGGTCTTAGGGTTTGGTGGAGGTGGCTCTTGGAACGAAGGGCGTGACGTGTCGGAGGCGATCTGAGTGGCCGCTATGCCGGTAGTGTTTGTAGGATCGTTCTTGATTTTTCCTATAGTTTTGCCGGAGCAGCGGGAGCAATTTCGCCTCTGGTGAATTTTCTGGAAAGCGACAACTTTCGCCGCAAAAATGATGCCTCCACCTCACTTTAGGCGGTATGCTCGGTGAAGGAGAACAAGGTGAGGGCGGTGGAGGCAGGGATCAGAGGGCTATGGTGGGTACTTTGTCGCCCTTGATTGTGGTGTCGCAGATGATGACGGTGGCTTGGGTGGGTGATGGTGGCTTGGGTGGTTGTATTAGTGTTGATGGGTCATGGGATGTCCACAAACTGGGTTCACTAGTGGTGATTTTGTTTATCTCTTCTTCTTTTTTCAGTTGGTGAAATTGTGTAGACGCTGCCGAGTATAGTGGTGGATGAATCCGCTAGTGGAGCTGATGGCGGACTTGAGGTTGGGCATGGTGGACAAGTCGGCATTTTTGGTGGGGTGCTGGTGTCATTTTTTAGGGGTATGGTGATGTGGGTTGGTGTCGTTTTTGAGGAAGGGAATTTCAGTGAGAGATAGGCGAAGTGTCAACCTTTGACGGTGGTCGTGAGGTGTTGGCAGCAGTGGCTAAGCATTGGGTTGGGTTGTAAGGAAGAAGAGGAAGAGGGCATTTGGAAATATCATAATAGTTGAAAGTTGCCCTAACTTTTCTTGACGGTTCTCTAACGGAAGTATGCTTTATGTAAGGCAGTGACAAATCATAGGGAGCGGAGAGTAATAAAAATACTTAGGGGGGTCCGTGTGTAGTTTAGGGCAAACCTCAGGAGACCCGTGTGTAAGTTACCCTATCATTAATTACCAAAATAAGCAAAAACCATGGACCTAAACCCCGAACTAACTGTTACCTTTACTCTCACTCAGATTCAGAAAGCTTCACAAAAAATGGGTCATTTGTTATATGATCTATGTGGGATAACTTGATCTCTAGCACAATGAACAAGCAGAAGAGTCGATGATCGAGTTGTTGATTAGTGGTTGACCATGGTGATTGGTGGATAGAAATAAAGGAAGAGAGTAGGCTGCCTGTGCAATGGGTGGTGTAGTGATGGGTGGCTGTTACGGTGTTTGGTGGACCGTGTGGTGGTGGTTTGTTTATGCAACGGTAGTGGGTGATTGTTGTGAACAGGGACGGATCTAGGAAGTCCAATCGGAAGGGGCCAAAAAGTCATAGAAAAAGAAATTGAAAAGTAACATAAAAAACTTTGGAAGGTTCAAGTTCACATAAAATATGATTTAGGGAGAAATTACACATAAAACCCTATAGTTTGACACTTCGTGCGTATTTCACCTTACTATTCCAATTTTGGCCCAATTCACCTCAATGTTCATAAAATTGTGCTCAATTTACCAATTGACGGGCTGACATCCAATTTCTTGGAGGCTCGTCAAAATTCGAGGGGTAAGGTGGTCAATTCATATCCTTTTCCACCTTGGCAGCGAACATCAGCATACCAGCAACCATTTTATCCACATCATTTCCCTCCAAACCAATTTCCTAAACTTTTCCCTCCAAACCAATACATACATACGCACAGCACAAATACACACAGATGAAACTTTGGGAGGAGGAGAAGAAGAAGAAGGTTTGGAATATCAATCCACAATCCTTGAATCGTTTCCAAAATTTTAACATATCACTGAAACTAATTGCCCTAACCTCTTCACTTGAAAATTTTCCCCAAATTTCAAAATTAGGGTTCATACAACTGAAATTGAATTGTAATGGGTTCAAGTAACAATTCAAACGACACGAAGTTTTACTTCCACTATGGAGAGTCTCGACCCCTACATTCTTGGACAAAAAGCAATACAGGCAGAAGATGGGCTGCATGAACTATAAGGTAAGCTATTTGAAATTTCAACTTTTGTTATGCTTTATAAAAACCCTAACTAAATTTCTCCTAGGAACATTCATGTGGACACTTTGAATGGTTGGATCTAGGAGTTTGTGAACGAGGAAAGGTCTTTGGTACAATGGTGTTGACAAAAGTTGATGAAGTACGGGCAAAATAGTTAGAATATGAGAAATCAATTGAAGAACTGAAAAAAAAGGAACGAGCTTCTTATGGATGTGAACAAGTTGTGGCTTGAGAAGAATGAAGTTGTTGTAAAGATAAATGAAGAATTGAAAGACAAAAAAATTTGCTGCTAAGCAAGTGATGAGGAAGATAATGCTAAGGAAGCAAATTTATTTAGCCATGTTTGGGTTGATGTTGTTCATTTGCAGATGTTGTTAAAAAGGGGAATGCAATTGTGAATTTGAATAGGGGAAAATTGTTATTCTTGGCATAAGGTAGCATGTAAATTTCCATGTTTCTCTTGTCATTTGCAATAGATAAGTATGTAATGTTACTCTGTTTTGAGTGTAAACTATGCAATGAAACCTATGGAATGACAATGAATTTTCTATCATAATTTGATGTTCAAGAATCCTAAGTTACACATCAACAATCCCTTGCACAAAAACATTATCTGTTTCATTTGTATTTCCTGGTCAAGTTACAACAAATGTTCACAATGTTACACAAAACCAACCATCCATCAATACATGACGTACACAAAAACCAACCAACCAACCAACCAACCATCCATTAATACATTACTTGTATTGACTTACACAAAAACCAACCAACCAACCATCCATTAATACATTACTTGTATTGACTTACACAAAAACCAACCATCCACCAATACTTTACAGCACAATTACAACATAAAATAACAAACTTCAATGCTAAAAAAAGCTAGACAACTTTTTTGTGAGGTTGTTGCTTTCCCTTAGACTGCCTTGTAGGTCTTTTTTAATGCATCAAGTGTAACAGTTGCTTGTCCTTTCCACATCATCCTTGAGCCTTGGATATCAACTCCCCCCACTATAACTGGTTGTTGCTCTGCCTGTGCTTGCATAGGATTAACACTAGTAGACATAAAATGTGTATTCATTGGCCAATCAGTTGCATTCCATTGAGGTGATGGTGTTGTACTCTCTTGTGTTGAGATGGCACCCACCTGTTACAAGTTAGACTATAGTGAATTACTAAAGAGCATCACAGTCACATACATAAGTAGGTTAAATTACCACTTATATTACGTCAATCTCTCTCTCTCTCTCTCTCTCTCTCTCCACTTACTGTGCCAAGGAATACAAAGGTCTTTTTTAACTGTAAGAATACAAGCCAACAGTTACATTCATCTGCATAAGCGATTCTAACAATATAATCATAGAAACACCTACTGGAAGTTTAGCCCTATGTCTAAATATATGCATGGGGTGTACTGGAGGCATTGGGGGAATTACTAAGGGAGTTTTCAGTGGAGCTTGGTTCCCTGTTGGGCTTTGCTGCAATCAACAAATAAAATAGTGAATAAAGAGAGATGATTGCTGTAATTAACAAAAAACAAAAATAAATTACACATGCAGGAGAAGAATGCTTACATTTGATTGTGCTGGCTTCCCAGGCTGAGATGATTGAGCCTGTGCAGATGGCTGACCCCCTGTCTTTGATTGTCTTAGCCTCCTAAGCTGAGATGGCTGATCCCCTGTCTTTGATTGTCTTGGCCTCCTAGGCTGAGATGGCTGAACCCCTGTTGTTGGTGCAGATGGCTGCATAGTCTCAGTAGTAGCATAGTTGCTGACATGTTCTCCCCCAGTTATTGTTTCATTACCAACAACCACTCCATCTCTACATACACCTTCAACCTCCCTGCAAGTTCTCCTGTAATGCCCTGGTTCATTACACTTACCACATCTAACACCTGTCAAGCCTCTCCTTAGCTTGGTCCTATGAGCCCTAGGCCTTGGCTCCTCATGTTTCCTAATTCTAGATGTCTTTGGCCTCCCAGTTGTACATGTGGTAGGTGGCATAATCGGAGTCTTCCCTGTCTTTGGCAACTTTAGTAAAAACGTCTGCAGTAGACTTTTGGTCCACTTTGACTAGTCTATGCCGCTGTCGTACGCGTCTAGTGTGTCCCTCTGGTCTCGCTGGGCTAGCGCGTTAGTGCTGCCCCTTGTATCCTCCGCCCTCCCATCGCGATCACTTTCTCCTCTTTACATCTGTGCATAGCACCCGGTTCTCCCACCTTCAAAACACATAGACACACAGTTTTAGTCACATGGCAGCCAATCAGTTCCTAGCTCCAACAATCCCATTCTCCCCCCCAATTACCACCGCCACCCGAAAAACCTGCGTCGCTGCCCAATCAACCCTCACTTGGAACACCTTCAAGAAGCTAGTAATTAGAGCTTCAATCGAGGATGACATTCACAAAGGCGACAATAAGAACACCGTCGATCAGGACATTTCTCAAACACTCGGCTTGCACAATTCCAAAGGCCTCTCCGCCGTCGATTGTGCTTCGAGAGATTCGAAATCGCATCGAAGTGAGAGATTTTCGTGTTGGCTATCTGAGAAATTTGTCAGGAATAATGGGAAATAAACTTTCTTCGTCTTTAAACAGGGCTTTACTTATCATTGGTGCTGATGCTGTGTGATTTTTGTGGGTGTTTTTAGGGCCTTTATCTGCTATCGACTTGTCAAATTCTGCTAGGGATGGGTCTCGGATTCGGGTTGCTTACCAGGCAAGAGATTGTTGCTTGGTGGATTTTACATTACCTTGTTTCCAAAATTTAAGTCCTCTTGACCTTTTAGTGAATTTCTTGATTCAAGTCGAGCACAAAGTCAGTGACATTACTTATCTTTACCCTATTTTGACTTGTCAAATAAGGCTTCATTTGGTCTTTAACCAATATGTGATTAAGAAATTTACTTAAGTGTCAGGGACTCAAGTTGCTGAACAAAGCGAGTAACTAGTAGTATCCATTAAGTGTTCTTATTAATCATCTAACTCTTCTTCTATTAAAGGGAGTAAGTGGTGAATATAGCGAATCCGCGGCCGAGAAAGCGTACCCAGGCTGTGAAGTCGTCCCTTGTGAACAGTTTGACATTGCCTTTCAGGTGATTTTCTTCTTTTTAGTAAGATTGGTGAATATCATTTTGGTTTTCTGCTATATGTGACGTTTCTTGAACACAAAGCAAGTTGATCACTCAAAGAGTGTTACGAGGCTGAATGCGAAAGGTCTAAATATTTCTTTGGGAAGTGATTGATCAATATGGTCAGATTTGAGCCTTCAAAGATTGCAAGTTTTGTTGCCAACTCAAAAATGATACTGCCTCGTTTCATAATTTGGGCCCCTTTTCCTTTCTAGTATGTTTCAAAATTTTGTCTCCTTACGGAGTTAGACATGAAAAGCCATGATATGTCCATTTGTACTCTTTATTATTATGTTGAATGTGAAACCATTCAACCAAATTATCAAACACTGCGCTGACCAGTAACCCGCTTGCATGTCAACAATGTGTAATTCAACGTCATCCATTGGTGTGCTGGCATCAGCATATTCTGGCGTGTCTGATCAAAGCTCAGGCATAAATCTTCTACCATAATGTTCCAGGACTGTCTGCCCGTCTTCTGTGACAGTCCAAGTTTTCTGGCAAAAGATGAGTTATCAATAAGTTAGGGGTTCTGAAGGGCAAGTTTATGATACCAACCTGAATGGATTAAGTAAGCAATTCTGAGAATAAGTTTGTTTCTCGCTCATTGGGCAACCTGGGGACTGACGAAGGAGACATGATGGTGGCATTGCAGTTATCTAAGTAGAACAAGGGTCTAACCATGATGCACGTATATGTTGATTTTCAAAGGGGGGACAAGTATTAGAAATCGCGAGAAGTATCATCTATTTCATAGTTAAGAAAACAAGACAGATAAATTTGTCCTATTTGGTTTTGTTGCCAATGGTGGGAATCCCAATTTAGTATGCTTCCTTAAGAAATTTAGCTGGGTTCTTCGGAAAGCAGTTTCAAACAGAAAAGCCGTGGTATATGCCTTTTTTGTTTTGACATCCATAGATTATGTTGTAACTATATGTATGTCTTTCATCAACATCTTGTGAGTAAATAGTTTTTCTCAGGGTTCTTTGTATCATTTGCCTGTGCCCCCCACCCAACCTCTTTTCAAAACGCTTTGGTCGTTTCATTATGTATATAATTTTTTTAAGCAGTATCCAGCGATTAATGTAAGATAAAATAACTTGTTAAAATAATACTTCTTCCGTCCCTTAAAAAGCGATAACTTTTATTTTGCACGCATATTAAGATAAGGGATCACACTTTATATATTCTCAGTATTACCCTTTAGTATTATATTCATTTCACTACATTTTCGTTTCATTAATGAGGAGTTTTTCAACATGTGGGGCCTGCCTCTCAATCTCTGCCCTTCTCTCTTTCTTGTCCGCATCCCTTTTCCTCCCCAATTCTTTCAAGATAACCTGTAAATCCATGTTTTCTCTCAACTCTATGGAATTTTGCAACGGCAACCTTTGCGGATGTTGTTGTGGTATGTGAAGCATAGGTGTTTAGAGGCAAAAGAAATTACAGTAAATTACAAAGCCTGTTGATGTTCTGATGAGCCTGTTCATCGAAATCAAGCGATGAAGAAAGTGAAATATGGCCAAAAGAAGATCGATTTTCTGCCCTAATTTTACTATGGTGAGTGGAGATGGAGTAAGGAGAGAGAGATCGGAGAAATAAGACGAGACCCGGAAGATTAGAACGCCTACGCGAACGCTCAAACGCCTACGCGAACGCCTAATCTCGCCTCCTCAACCGTCACATCGCCTGGTCAAATGCTACCTCGCCGCCTCATTCACGCCTTCGTCTCGCCTCACACTGCCTAGGCGAACGCCCGAACACCTCTGATTGCCTCCTTGGAAATTTTGGTTATGATTGATGATGCAGGGGATGGTACTTGTGGTTGATAATAGATGCAGAAGACACGGCGACATTGGCGGCGTTGATGGGGGAAGAAGACGACGACATCCGGCAGTCGTGTTGGTGGAAGAACACAGTAACAACGGTGGTGATAGGGGTCGTTAGGGTTGGAGGCAACCATGATCGCCGTCGTCAGGGTCGGCAGTAGTGATGATCGGGGTTGTCGGTAGTAGCAGCAGGGGTGATCGGGGTCATCGGCAGTGATGATGCCGGTAGTCGGCAGTGGTGATCGAAGCTCGGAGGGGGAGGGAGATGGAGAGGAGAGAGAGAGGTGAGTGAAATGTGACAGGTGATAGAAAGAAAAGAATAAATTAAAAAAGAGGTAGCTAAGCTCAAACATGTAACTTCACGTAAAATTATATCCCAAAATAGAAATGATCGCTTTTGTGGGACAGCCAAAAATCTGATCGCCTTTTAAGGGACGGAGGAAGTAGCTTTTATTGTAGAATACTCTGCAGACTCCTGTAAGTGTGTCAAAAATCTTGACAAGAAACACAACTTGATTATGCGTAATTCACATGCGAGGACCTGACAAAGGTCCTTATAGGCCCCTTCTTGCCGCCACTCAAAGCAAGAGCTCTCAGTCATTTGGCAGGGGACTACCCTTTTTCGTTAGGGGAAAGTAGACCCCCTACTTTACACGTTGTGCGATTTGCCCCCCTCCACTTCAAAGTTAAGCACTAAACCCCCCCACAGTTACAGAAAATGGGCACCTTAGATGGAAACCGTTAAATATAACAGCGCGTGGTCAACACGCGCGCTGACTAACGATTTCTTTTTATAAATGACATTTTTGCCCATTGTCTCTTTTTAGAAAAGAAAATAAAAAAAAACCCTAATTCTAACCACCCCACCCCCCGCCACCCAACCCCCTATCCCCCCAACCCAATTCTGTCAACTCCCCCGACCACCGCACCCCTTCATTTCCCCGTCTGCCTCCCTCTTCCCTGTCGCCGCACCACCCTCCCCCTTCCCCGTCGCAGCGACCGCCCTTCCCCTTCCCCGTCGCCGCGACCACCCTCCCCCTTCCCAAGGCCCCGTCGCAGCGACCGCCCTTCCCCTTCCCCGTCGCCACGACCGCCCCTTCCCAAGGCCCCGTCGCAGCGACCGCCCTTCCCCTTCCCCTTCCCCGTCGCCGCGACCGCCCTCCCCCTTCCCCTTCCCCTTCCACGGCATTGATGAAAATTTGAATTGAATTGAAATCGGCAGTGTGGGTTTGCCAAAGGGCTTGCCGGCGTGGTGGGGTGGGTTTGCCAAGGGGCTTGCCGGCGTGGTGAGGTGGGGCGAGTTGCCAGATGGTGGGCCGAGAGAGGCTGCCGGCGGCGTGGGGTGAGGATGACGCTTGGGCTGCCGGCGGCGGGGTCAGATCTGGAGAAGGAGAAGGGAAACCCTAATTTGAAAATTAGGGTTTTGAAATCCTAATTTGAAAATTAGGGTTTTGAACCCTAATTTTAAGGTTTCAAAACCCTAATTTTTAAATCAGGGTTTCAAATCCTCTAATTTTAGGATTTCAAAAGCTTAATTTGTAAATTCGTTGCTAATCCAAACGGCAATCGCGGTTTTTTTTAACTCCCTGGTGGTCGGAGAAAAAGACCAGTGATTGTGTTCAGTGAAGTGGTTGTGCTCAGTGAATCACCAATTGTAGCGGGGTTGACCAGAGGAGGAGGGTCATGGCCAAAAATTGTAATTTAAATTTGAGGCGGGGAAATTGCACACCATGCATAGTACAGGGGGTCATTAGCTAATAAAGAAATAAGGGTATTTTGGTCATTTCACGCTATTCATAACGGATCCGTCTAAGGTGCCCATTTTCTGTAACTGTGGGGGGGTTTAGTGCTTAACTTTGAAGTGGAGGGGGGCAAATCGCACAACATGTAAAGTAGAGGGGTCATTCCCCTTTTCGTTACTTGATGTTAATTGGGATTTCACCTTTACGCGTCCTGTATTGCTACTTTGATGACCTTAGGCATAAACCAATGGCGGAACTAATGCATGACCCCCGCCGGGGTGGTGGGCGGCGGCATGGCCACCCTCCAAATTTTGGAAATTTCTTTTAGTTTGTTAAATATTAAAAAATTATGTTTAAAATAGTTACGAAAATGTTGCTATATTGTAAAATTAATGTATCGATGTTCTTTTTTACTGTGTTTTTAGCTTTTTTTTACACCAGCCACCATAGTCTTTATCTTCTTGCTCCATCTTCATTTTTCTGAATTTAAATTCCAAACCTTCAAGATGACAAAGAAATACGAATAGATTAAGGTTTTTTTTTTTTAGTTTAAATTCTTGTAGTATGTTAACTTATACATACACTATTTTCTTTAATAGTACGTATTTACATGTAAGAGTTAAATTTCTTTAATGCAAGATTAGTAATTTGTTGATTAATCTTACCAAGTTAAATAAATCACTATGAATGGTAAAATTACACGATTAAATTGTATTTATATGAACTTGGACCTTCTGAAGTTTTTTATGCTAGACGTCAACTTCTTTTATCACTCTTTGGCCCTCCTCGATTAGACTTCGTGGATCCGGCACCGGAATAAACGCAATTTATCTACCTTTAAGTTGTATTAGTTTGTTTTCTGATGGTTGATGAAAAGTCACCAAGTTTTAAAGTAGACCAGCCTCGGCAACAGGATGATCGGCTGAGGTTGAATGTGTAGCGCTCAGACCAAAAAAGTTTCCCCTAGTAAATTGGTTCACCAGCGTCGTATAGATATATTAATTAGTAACATTGACATCAGGAAGTCGATCTTGTGTCCACAAAGGGACTACGTTAAGTTGTGGCGAAGGAGGAGAATTGTGGATGTGCACTTTTTTTTATTTGTCTGCATGATACAGTGGAATTTGAGTTTTGAATGCTACACTGGGTAAGGTGAATCAGATGTTGGTGGGCATCATCCAAATCTTTCTCGCAGGAGATCTGTGGTGCGTGTGTGTGTGTTGGGAGGGCGTGTGTGCTTGTTTGATGTGTTGGGTTACGACATACTCTTGAATTGGTACGAGAACAACAGCTTGGATGGTGGTTCAATGTTATGTGGCAGTCCTCTTTAGTGACGTGGCTTCCTTTGAATCATGTGGGTAATAGATCTTTAGGGATGACAACATGCATGAATTTTGTCTGTTTGGTCAGAAAAAGATTGTAATGAATGCACTTATACTCTATAAAAATCACTGACCTAGGACTTTCTTCCAAGTTTTCTCTTTCTTCTGGTTGCAAACAATGCGGAGCGTTAAGAGAATGTGACAAGCTTTGTTCATGTCATTCTCCCTTATCATATTGTTCATACCCTATTCTGGTCGCACCCCAGGACCCGCTAAGGGATCCACTTTGCACGACACATCACCCAGTCAGCGGTCAACTTTTCAACGCTCGAGAGCCGGTCAAAGCAACGCATGCTCAAGTCACGTGAACCGCTCGTGAAGCGACGTCGGCGTGCCTTCCACCTTGGGGTCGGCCACCTCAAGGGGTCGGCCACCCTTGGGGGTCGGCCACACCAAGGGGTCGGCCTCCCTTGGGGGGTCGGCCACCCCAAGGGGTTGGCCACCTTGAGGGGCTCGGTCACCCTTGGGGGTCGGCCACCCCAAGGGGTCGGCCTCCCTTGGGGGGTCGGCCACCCCAAGGGGTTGGCCACCTTGAGGGGGTCGGCCACCTGCCTTGACGACCGACGCCCGTCACCTTTGACCGTGCTCCGTTGTAGCGACGACCGTCGCTCGTGGCCGCGCTCCGCCGTAATCGCGACGACCGTCACTCTCGGCCGTGCTCCTTCGTCGCGATGACCGTCGCTCGTAGTCGCGACGACCGTCGCTCTCGGCCGTGCTCCTTCGTCGCGATGACCGTCGCTCGTAGTCTCGACGACCGTCACTTGTGGCCGCTCTGTCGCCATGACAACCGTCGCTCACGGTCGCGCGCCATCCACGCAACGACCCTTGTTGCTCGGATGTCACTCTGCGACCCTCGTCGCCCGCACTCCACTGCGCCCATGCGCCACAATCATGTTATATGCTTACGGGATGGGCTCACAACCTCAAAGCCATCGCCGTCTTCATTCCAGGGGGACTTCGCTCCGTGCTCCGGCACGAGGACCCTTCGCAGCGGGATAGGCGACTCCTCCGGGACACTATCTCCGCCAGGGTGCCTGCGTGACAGGCCTACGTGCTCTGGCACTGGGGGCTCGCGTCGGCACCCCTAAGGACTATGACCCCCGGGTCACTCCGAGATGGGAGCAGGTCTTCGGAAGGGCATCTTGCCTAGTCCACCTGGCAGCTGGGCGTCGGGTCTTCCCCACCGCTGCCAGGCCCGTGGGATTCAGTAAGGGCTTGGACTGGAGGCTGGGGCAACGGGCTACTCTGACCATGCTACCGCGGCATGATCAGTCTCCTCAGACAGGCAGAGAGATGTCGCAAGGGCAGGGCAGCACGAACTTAGGGACCGGCAGTCCCAACGGAGGATCAGTGCTTTGGCCCCCTGGCGACGTGTCGTTCCCAGGGGTGACACATGTCAACTTATGACACATGCACATTTTTGCCTATAAATAGTGGACTTTGGAGCTTTTTCAAGATCTTTCTCTCATTTTGAGCTTTTCACTTTCTCTCTCTAGAAAGACATTCTCTCTGAAATTCTAGTGAGAGAAACACACTTGGGCTCACGTCCACGAACCCTCGACGCTGCGCCCTTGTCACGGACCGTCGACTGTCGCCCCTGTTCGTCGTCCCCCTGCCTGCGCGGCGCTGCCAGCCTTCGCGACCTGTCTGGGGAGCCTTGCCCTCGGCCCTTACGCCGTCCTTGCTGTCTCCCGCGTTGCCTACCTGAAAGCTGACACAGACTGCATCCTTTGTGGCACCTCCACGCAACCGCGAACCATTTTCAGCATCATCACATATCTTCACAAATATACATCAAAAGCGCATGAAAGATAGCAAAAGCAAATCTGGAAGTGACTAGTCTAGATGACCTTGTGCAGTTTCCTAACTTCTAGCTTCACTTTATTTATTCAAGGGATGAATAAAGTGGATCTGATCGTTATCAACAGCTAAAATTTACCAAACATCCATGGTAGGGTTGTAAAGTGAACCAAAGTGCTTGAGCTCAACTCGAAGTTGTATCTCAAGGCTTGTTAACTTACTAGGCTCGGCTTGATAACTAGTTTGTTACACAAGAAAACAAGCTATTAAGGCTCAGGCTAGGACTTTTTCTGCGATTGGCTCGAGAGATGAACAAGCAGACTTGAACATCTTAAGACTCCGGTGACATGCTCTGGTGCTAACACATTAAGGATTTTTTGTTGTATAAATAGGCTGTGAACCTTGCTTCCGTTTAAATCATTTATTAACTTGTGTATATTCAAGAAACCTTTCCTTTTTTTATACCCATTGCATAGTTGATATGATATTTGCAGTGTTCTTCGTAATGAGAGATTAGTTCTACTAGGTAATGACCTCTACTTACTTCACTTTCGTATTTTTGAAAGATAACTTAGTTTGTATCCTCACTTTACGCGATCAGTATCCCAAGTTAGACAGAGGTGCTAGAATCAAATTTGGGAAGGGGACATTCCTTCCCTACCTCAATACTTGCTATTGGGGGGAGCCAGTGCTTTAACAGAGCAAAGAAACTAGTTTTTGTTTTCGACGGTTAATGATCTTGGAACTTCGGTGCTGTATAGGATTCACAATATCACTTATTTGTGTCATTGGAACAAAGTTGCTCTTAAAAACTTATGTATTAACTGGTTGGCATCTATTACATGCCATTTTAGAAGGGGTAAAAACATGAATCCCGTGTGTTGATATTCTGGTGCAGGCTGTGGAAAACTGGCTTGTTGACAGGGCAGTTTTGCCCATTGAGAATTCTCTTGGGGGTAGTATCCACCGAAATTATGACCTTTTACTTCGTCACTGGCTACATATTATTGGGGAGGTCCAATTAGTTGTAAGACACTGCTTGTTAGCTAACCACGGTGTTGGAGTAGAAGATCTCAAAAGGGTTCTCAGCCATCCACAAGTATGCTTTGCTCATCAATAATTACCGTTCTCTGGATAAGTTAATAACGTGCTTATATATGACACTACTGATTTTTCAGGCTCTTGCTCAGTGTGAGAACACATTAACGAAGTTGGGAGTGATTAGGGAAGCTGTAAACAATACAGCTGGTGCTGCACAGGTGTGTATGAAACTGGATATAGGCTTGTGATAACTTCGTGGCTTATTCTGCGTTACGAGGGAAAAATAGCGTCTTTCCACCAAGGAGACACTGACAAACAATTAGTAAAAATTTGTATGTCATGTAAATAGTTTCTAAGACCAGAATTAGCTCTCGTTAGATCAAGTTTCATGTTGGGTTTTGGTCTTCTCCAGCGAGAGAGCACATCTTGTTCCTGTCTTTTACCTTTGATCTTGATGTTGTATGGATAGTTTGTTGCTTTGCATCAACTCAAAGATACAGGTGCAGTTGCTAGTCTTGGGGCTGCAAGTATTTATGACCTGAATGTTCTAGCTCAAGATATTCAGGTTTGTATTTTTTATGTGTAATGACGATTTTGGCACAAATAATTCACAACTTCTGTCTGATTCTCAATTGTGCAGGATGATTCAGATAATATCACTCGCTTTTTAATGTTAGCTAGAGAACCGATAATTCCAGGCACAGATAGGCCATTCAAGGTAACCCCTACAGAGCATTCACCGCCCATGGACAAGATTAAATGTGCAGTATCTATACATTACAATATTGCTTTTGGGATTGCATTTCTCGGTCCATTAGTAGTCTAAGCCCACTCCACTTTTGTCAGTAATGATTAAAATGGTCTCATCAACAAATGCCACTTAAAGTCATCCTAAGTGGGCTAGGCCAAATTTGGAGTTGGAGCATTAGTTCCTTTTGCTTTTGCTGTTGCTGAAACATCTTCTCAGCTTTACTGATTGTTCCACTTCTACTTCCAGACAAGCATTGTTTTCTCCCTAGAGGAGGGTCCAGGAGTGCTTTTCAAGGCATTAGCCGTCTTTGCCATGAGAAATATCAATCTTACAAAGGTGATATCTGACAATTTTTCCTTGTTAGACATTTTCTGTTTGTGCCTGAGGTGCGCACGTCATTGCGTTTTATTCTCCATTGACTTTCATTAATACCAGATTGAAAGTCGTCCCCAGCGCAGACAGCCCCTTCGTCAACCTGTTGAAACTACCAATGGATCTCTAAAGTATGTGCAAATAAATATAAGATCTCTTTAGCGATTTCTTACTGCTCTTCTTATGTTTTCATCTTTGCATTGTTCGTGTGAAGGGTTAATTGCACTCGTCATCCTTTAACTTTGGCCCTACTTTTTTAAATGGTACCTCAATTTTGATTTGTTTGCCGTTAGTCCTCTAGTTTTAATTCCGTAACCAATTCGTCCTTCCCATGGCATGAACATATATGGTCGGGTAGAGGTGGAAATTCAGGCGTCCGTTGCGGATTTGGATGCATATGTGGCAGATTGGATGCCTAGGGGTCGAAAAACCTGTTAGGGTATGTAAATCTGTTTTCTTATTTTATAGATACCATTAATAATACGATCGATCGAAACAACGTATTCGAATTGCCGAAGAACACATTAGCGACAAATGTTCATGATGAAAAAAGTCAATTGACGTAAATAACCTCAGATTAGACGAATCAAAGGCACCCCGTCGTATTAACACCTACCCCCTTCCCTTCCGCCATGGTGGATGTCGCCAGCCCTACGCCCGAAATCCCTCACGCACATGGATATCGCTGCGTTCTCCCAGTTCGACCTCCACGTCCTCTCCTCTCTGCTCCTCCACTGCAATCGACGGCCTAATCATCCCCAGCCTCCACGCCTGTGTCTTGAACGAGAGCACTGGCAGCCACCGCCAGACGTTCTCCTCTCTGGCTGCTGGCCCCGCCTTGCCAGAAACCTCCTCCTACAACCCCATCTCCACTCAAACTGGCACTGTTCTTAAGGGAGTGCTGCGCAGGCATCCAATTTGCCACATAGGTATCCAAGTGTCTAGTCAGCAATGGACGACTGAATTTCCGCATGCCCTCCCATTTAGGTCCATGTCATCGTTTAACGGAGAGTCAATGGACCGAAAGACAAACTGGTTCCGGGAATTAAACTTGAGGACAACTGGCAAACAAATAGAAAACAAGGGGCCATTTAAAAACTATGGCCAAGGCTAAAAGACGAAAAGTGCATCATTTATACCTTGTTATGAATCTTGTTAAGCTGTCGTACATCACTGCTCTAGCTAATTTATCAACATTTAACGGGTCAGATACTTTGACTATCTCTTCTACGTGGATTTTGAAGCATCGATGGCAAACCCCAATTCACAAAATGCCTTGAGGCATTTAAAGGTGGGCTTATTTGGATAATGCATCTGGATCTCAGGGGATCAGCTTCATTTGTAGTAATAAGAAGATTGTATGACTTGGCAGGAGTTTGCAACATTCTTGAGAGTGCTGGGGAGCTACCCAATGGACATTAGCTTGGCATGAGGCGGTCGGCAAATCTGGTGAAAATAATTGCACAAAGATGAGAGGTATCTCAGAATATTGTTGGATAGTGATAGGGTTAACGCCATCGGCTTGCGTTCTAGTAATTGCAGAGATAGGTTTCCTCTTGTGTGCGAGAGTGACGGATTCTCAACCTGCTGAGCATACATGACGTGAATCTCTATGTCAAAAACTATACAAATAAAGCAAAAGAAACATGAATAGCTCATTTCAATTCTGGTTTGAATAGAAATTGCCATAGTTCTCTCTGTTATAGTAGAGATTGTTCAACTACAAGTTACCCAACAATGCGCGGCCCAACTTCTCCTGATTTATCCGTGAAGTAGTTGCCTTTGTTGCTTGTACGTTGTCTGTTGCTTCCAGTATTGCTGATCATGGACTTCATGGCTTCTGCTACTTCTGATGTGTGGCTCGGACTGCCATTGCAATTTTCCCTGATGGATATGGCTAAGTGGCTTGTTTATTCACCCGATGATTTGTTTATTACCTTGATTTTTGACGGAGAACTGGTGAAGGAAATGATTGGAGTATGGAGGTTTAGAAATTTTCTCTCTGTGTAAATCATTCGTCTCCTCTGTACTTTCTTTTTGAGGAATACGAATTTGTGTTCCTGTTGTGATAGTTTTGATCTAGCCTGGTGCAAATATATCGACGACACAAACACGCCAACTGAAAACTTCTGGACATCATTGGCTCAGAAAAAGCAAGCTCATGTTTTGGTATATTCGTCATTACTAAGATTGAAAAACACTCCCAACAATTACTTGGAACTACAATCGCAATGCGAGAGGTAACAACACAACTTTAGCTACCATTTTTATGCAAACAAACTGGAACTAACTTGAGGAATGAGAAACTGAAGCTTTGGCATCCTATCAATATCAGATTATATCTGCCACTTTGATCACCAGAGTGAAGATCAATTATCTCTAAGCCTTTATTAGTTAACCTTGTTCAGCCTCCCTCAGTCATGAGATGACTGCTGTAACACATAAGAAATGATGTATTAATCTCATACTCTGGAATCTGTTTTCTTTTGAAGGGAACGGACTGTGGATCTCTCCTTTAAAAGGGGGCAGAGAGGGGGTTGGGGGGTGGGAGGGGTGATGCTTCTTCTTTTTGAATGATTTGACCATCTTCCACGTGCCTATAACTTCCATAGATGCAGTGGAAAAACAAAACAGTAGGTACAGAAGCCAAGATAAACAAGTTACTCGACTAGCTTCTTCAGTTTCTTCCCTGCCTCTTTCTTTTATTTGTCGTCAACGTGTTTCTTTTGGCATGCAATAGCCTTTTGTTTGAGACATTCAGGGATGTTCTGGAAAGTGTGATGAGATCCTTTGATCCCACTCTTGTAACTGTACGTCCCCTCCATGATTGCTTAATGAAGTTCCTACTTGAAAATAAGAGAAAACCCAGCTTTTTCCAGTGCTCGAATCTGACTTTAAGAAAGTATCTTAATGGGGCTTGTGGTGTACGTTTATATGTATTGAAATATATCTAGCATTTGAACAAGAACTTCTGTATTTGAGCAAAACAATTATTTCTAAAGTCTTGCAGTATAAAAAAGTATATTGATCAGAACGCTAAGACGCTTTTCATCATGTAAACCAAAAAGGGGAAATGAGAAAGAAGGAATTTAATCATGCTTGGTTTCAAAGTAAAGCATAAATGTCGTTTTTGTTCAAACTGAACTCTGTTGGACACATCTTATACCATTGCAAATTTCTAAAATGGCCATTGAAGATCTACATGCGAATAAGACGAAGACTTTTAGGTGTCAAGTCTAAGATTTTAACTTTGACTTATCCCCTGTGCTGTCAAGATCATCTTTTCCCGCTCGTACTAACAGAGAGCCTTTTGTTGCTGCAAAACAGATAATAGGTACCTCGTCGATATATCCCGGTAACTCCTTCATTCACTGGAGTCATATAGACTCCGTGAGATTTAGCAAAAAGGTACATTTTCCGCAACTCTCCAAGAGGGGCTCAGTGTGTCACATGCAAATGAATGAGCGTGAGAAGCGAATTCATTGTACTTATGCAGGACATGATATCTACGTAGTCGAGTTGCATCTTACATTTATCACCTCCACCTACGTGGCGGGGGCCCAAACAATTCAGAACTGGTTTAGAATGGCCAACCCCCTCCCCAACCCAAACCAAAAAACCCTTTTTCCTTTTGGCATCATTTACAAGCAGATTATGAGCAAAACGAACACATAAATTCTGTAAAGAAAGGAAAAAGATGAGAATCATGCTAGCCTACCAACCCTCAAGGCTGATAGACATCTGGAAGCTGTAGGCCCACACTTGCAGCAGACTTCCCTAGTATTCTCTTCATTTCTTCTGATCTATCCACAGCAATGTTGTAAGAGAAAAGCAGGTCCTGCACGATCAGGCGAGTCCACATCAGACTTGACAAAAGAATAACCAGAATCTTTAACAGTTTCTTTCAAACAGACTGTAGGGTGCAATTAGGCATGGTTGAGTGCAAATTACAAACCAACAGAAGGTACTAGGAGCAGATACAAATTATATGGAGGACAAAACAGAGTCTCTGGTTTTAGACTACCCCATTTTCTTTCAGAGCATTTCTTAATATCATGCAACCGAATTGGAAAGTCTTAAAACGGCCGTTTGTTGCTATATCTATCTCACAGTAACTTCTACACCGCATTAAACATGAAATTACCCAACACAAACATGTACATATATGGTGGCATGGAGCATGTACCTTTTGGTGGTGGACACTGTTTAGGAGAAAGGTGTAATCAGAGGCAAGCTTTACTTTTTGTTGAATCAATGACAGGTCTAACTGCTGAGGGCTCTTTCTGAACTCTTGCTTAATGAACTCTGCAAAATGGGTCTGGTGCCCTTCCACTCCAATGTGTTGCTTGACAGATTTGAGAAGCTGGCGATACACCTTGGCTGCTTGCAAGGCTTGATTAGACCCCATTTCGCCTCAAAATTACGTTCTTTGCTCTTTGGTGTTTGATGGATGGCTACAAAATCAGAGACAATAACCTCCACCTACTATTCTGTTGTCTGATTAGATTAGTGGATTCAACAGAACAATTAAAACAAACACGAAAAAGAGTGTACGACAGAACTACGCTTGAACCTAAGCAGTTTTTACAGCTACTAAAGTTAGAAGAATTATCAGTTTACAGCAGTAAATCCAAGAAACAAATTTAAGCACAAAAGAAAAAGGAAAAACATAAAACTGAAGTCGTATACCTCTTTCCGCATTTATGACATTTTTATCAAACACCTTATAAGCAATGTAGAATTGCACTAGTCGAACTCCAAATCAACGCAAAGATATATTTTTTGCTTAAACAATTAAACCTAGTAGTAATTAGAGCTAAAATACCACCTTTGGCTATGAAACACATGAATATCATATAAACAACAAAGACCTGAATCTTATACCTCCTTTTGCATTTTCACAAACACCTTCTAGGCAATGCAGAACTACGCTAGTGGACCTCATATAAGCACAAAGGTTAAGTCTTTTGCCTAAAACGATTGATACCGAGCAGCAATTTAAGGCTGAAATATCATTTCCTGTGTATGATTCGCAACAGGAGAAATTTAGCACAAAGTTTATAGTCCAATCATAGCTTCTGCAATAAAGATTCAGAATGAATTACTCCATCCATTCCATTGTATTTGTCCCTTTTGACCTTTTGGGCATACCTAAAATAGATCTTTTCGCATTGACTTTACACATTGTTTGTACCCGATACTTATTTTATCTACAATTGCTGTCCGACTTCAATTCAACACTTACATGTACAAATCCATCCTAAGAATTCGCAAAAAGTCAGATTAAACAAATCCAGTGAAATACCCCGATAATCATTGTTTCCCATATTTTACAAGGTTTAAACCAGAATGAGAATTAAATTGGGGTTAACTCACAATTTCTAAATCCAGCCAAAAAGAAAAAAAAATACGATTCAGAAATAGGATATGCAAACACGAATTGCGAAAACAAAATAGTGCAGATGACAAAATGGAATGGCACGAATCGAACAATTAATAGTAAGAAAAAGAAAAACGAAAGGATACCAGTCAAATGAAAAGTAGGATAAACATAGCAAGGAGAGTAAGAGTAAATATTGGGCAAAGTAGATTAGCCAAATTCTTACTTGGAACAGGGTGGATTGTGGGTCGGCCGGCTATGGCGGCGGTGAGTGTGCAGCTGAAGAAGATGACGAGGAATATACAAATGGAGCAGTAGTCAAGGATACGTACGCTTACAAGATTTTTTTTCTTCTGTTTTTTGTTTTTAGAATTTAGTATTCAGTTTTAAAATCGTATTGTGTACTTTTATTTTTTTCTGTGTCTACTTTTTTAATTTTTCTGTACGTTTATCATTTTTATTTTCGTTTTCACCAACTTTTTTTTAAACTAATTCATTAATGGACCCCACTATTTCCATTTCTAGGAAGACCCAGTGAAATGGGTGGTCTAGTTTGGTGAGTGTTTGTTGAAACAGGGTGGTAGATATGAGGGAGAAGAGGTGGTACTCTGATAAATGTTATCCAAAACGGAATCGAAAAAACGTAAACATACACGAAAAAAGCATCTTTTTCATCATCATTACAAAAATGAAAACTGAAAAACATAAACGTACAGCCACTAAGTTGCCAAGCCATTTTGGTCCTTTGTCTTTAAAATCATTTCTAATTCATTTTAAAGTTTAATTTATTTTAAGTATAATATATTAAAAATATTTGGATAAAAATAGATTAAAATATGTTTAGTATGACAAAATTACTCAATTAAAAGTTGAGCATTTAATGTCTATTTATATGTAAAGATATTTTAGTAATTCTTTTGATCTGGTTCTCTAAAACTGATTAAATCTTAATTTAAGAAAGTGAGAATTATGAATTTAACAGTTTTCAGCATATTGAAACAGATTTAATTAGTTTACTTTTTTTTTGTCAAACATTCCAAAACTGATTTAATATGAATTTAATCATTCTAGAATTAATCCCAAATATCCTCTAAATCTAATTCATTCTATAATAAATTCAACTATAATTTCACATGTTTGTTACTGATATATATATATATATATATATATATATATATATATATATATATATATAACAATTAACCTTTTTTAAATCTTTTAGCAATAAAAAAGTATATAATTAGTTAATTAGCTGAGAACTTGTGAGCTCAGCGTCTCCTTTTTGTTATATATACATATATGTGTGTGTGTGTGTGTGTGTGTGTGTGTGTGTGTGTGTTGACAAGGCTATTGCTAGGTCCGTGTGCGTCTTGAAACAAATTATCTACTGTAGTCGATCCTTCTGTCTCTAGAGTCTTGAATGTTTTACTGATAAACTCAGTAAAAGCTTCTGCTACTTTCTTCTGAATAACTTGGACTTGCCTCTTTGCCTTTCTGTGATAAATGTAGTTTAGAAAAACAAATTGTTGCCTAACAAATATAGATAAAAATCATATAGATGAATGCTTACATACAGAAGAAATAGAAGATTTAGACATAGAAGACTCTGATAATATAAATCATGATATTTATGATCAAGAAAAGGTTACTTATAATTTAATAAACCATTTTTATAACAAATCAGATACAATTAAAGTAATAGATAAATTACCTTTCATAGAAGAAGACCTCATTAAAAGATGAGATTTAAATAAAATATACTGTAAACTAGATATCATAAATCCTGATTATATAGTCAAAACACTTAATATAGAAGCAAGTAGTTTAGATGCGGAAGACTTTAAAATGCATATAAAAGAATTAACAAACCTAAAAGTAATTAAACCAAGTAACAGCCCATATAGATCAGCCGCATTTATAGTTAGAAATCATGTCGAAATACTAAGAAGCAAAAGTAGAATGGTAATAAATTATAAAAGGTTGAAAGAAAATATTAGAGATGATAGTTATAACATTTCTAATAAAACCTTTTTGTCAAGTAAGATACATGGAAATAAAATATTTAAATTAATTTGATTGCAAGTCAGGTTTTTATCAGATTAAAATGTGACCAGAAAACACTAGGTGAAGTTTTTACCCTTGATAATTCATTTTTAATACTTTATTACCTCTTTTCCCATTTTGAATCTTATTTACCTATCTAACCCACTTTTGAAAAACGTGGTTTGAAACTACGTTTTTAAGGGAAGAAAACGTTGTTTGAAACAGAGACTTCATATGTTTTCAAAAGAAATCTCTGTTTCAAACCACGTTTTCAGGGGAAGAAAACGTGATTTCAAATCACGTTTTTTAAAAGTGAACTAGATAGGTAAATAATGTTCAAAATGGGGTAAAGAGGTAATAAAGTATTAAAAATAGATTATTGAGAGCAAAAACTCACACTAGATGGACGACATTTACTACTCCGAAAGGATTATATGAGTGGCTTGTTATGCCCTTTGGCCTTAAAACAGCCCCTAGTATATTCCAAAGAAAAATGAACGATATTTTTAGACCATACAATGGTTTTATTCTAGTTTACATAGATGATATTTTGATACGTAGTAAAAATGATACTGAACATATAGCACATTTAGATCTAGCCTTGAAGCTCTTCGAAAAACATGGTTTAATTTTAAGTAAAAAGAAAATAGAATTGTTTAAAACTAATGTCAAGTTTTTAGGAATGGAAATAGGAAATGGCAAAATTAAGCTACAAGAACATATAGCTAAAAAGATCCTAGACTTTCAAGATAAATTAGAATGACTTAAGCAAATACAAGCCTTTTTATGACTGATAAATCAAGCTAGAATATATTTTGAAGGCCTTAGCAAATTATTAGGACCTTTATATAACAAGACTCGTAAAACAGGCCAAAGACATTTTAATGCAGAACACATTAAATTAGTTAAGGATATAAAAATTAGAGTAAAACAACTTCCTGATTTACACTTACCATTAGATACAGACTATTTAATCATCCAAATAGATGGTTGTAAAGAAGGATGGGGAGCAATCTTGTACTGCAAACCCAGTACGTACAGTCATAAGAAAGATGAACGGATTTGTAGATATGCTAGTGATAAGTAAAAAGAAAGTAATCAATACTTAACTAGTTTAGATTATGAATTACTGGCAATAGTTTATGTCTTAAAATATTTCAAAGCTCTTTTAATTTCAAAGCATGAATTTTGTATTAGAACAGACTTTGAAGCCATAGTGAGATATAACAAAAACAAAGACTCTAGATATACAAATAAATGGTTAAAGTTTATGACATATTTAAGCAATTATAGAATAGATAAAACAGAATGGCAGCATGTCAAAGGAGTAGATAATTCTATTGCTGATTTATTATCTAGAAAGATTTTATCTTAAGATAACCCCATACAATTAGCGGTAGAATCAGACAAGTTTCTTGTTTTATTACAGATGGCATCATCTTCTCAGAGCAAGTTCACTCAAACCACTAGTTTCAGGCCCCAACTAAACCAAACAAGCCCGGTATTTCCTTCTCTTTATACTAGGCTTTGTTGATAGAGAAAAAAGTAGAATAAATTTTGAAGGTAACAATTTAGAAATAATCCATGTAGGATCTAGATTTCATATTAAAAACCCTAAGATAGGACCTTTTCCTGATGACCAAAAGGGCCTTTTGGATAATTTATGGCAATCCTTTTTGAAGAAAGACAATGGGTGGTTTGTAAACACCCGTAATGCCTTAGCAAATTATTTTCATAAACTTAGAGAAATAAGAGGTATAATTTATATTTGTGTTTTTAAAGGCGTCGTTCCAGGCATTTATAAACATTTTCCAGAGGCGATGGTAGGAGGTGTAGGAAATCACCCCCAACCATGGTACAAAGGAACTCTTACTTTTTTTCAAGCCAATACCCTTATGCAAATCCATTATGGGGCAAATTGCTATATTAGTCCAGAATGCCAAGAACCTTCTTCTTCGACTACAGACAGTAATGCAGACTGTCAAAACTGCAATACACTTATTAGGCATTTTAACATTTTAAAAAGTAGAACAGACCATTTAGCTTTAGAAAAAACAAATTTTGACTAACAAATTGCCCAACTTAGAACACATATACAAGTTTTAGAATTAGAAGCCAACGACTGGAAAAATAGATATACAAATCTTCTTTGCAAACACCAGTCGACACAACCCTCTATCTCCGGGGATAAAGGAATAGCTAGTCCGGCATCACGGGCAGCTGGTAAAGACAAAACATGTCCTGTTAAAGTTGAAAATTTGCTAAAAAATTTTGAAAAACCTGAAGGTTTAGGAAAAAAAAAACTCCTAGTCCGGTTTCACAGGCTACCGGTAAAAACTTATCAAGTCCTATTACAGTTGGTGTTTTACTTAAAACACTAAAAATCCTTTGATTACGGGAGATAGTAATCCTAATCCAGCCCCACAGGTAGCTGGTAAAAACACTTCAAATCCTGAGACCCCTGTCCGTTTGGATAAAACGGAACTTAGAAGACAAAAGAAGAAAAAGGCAAAGAGGCAAGCCCAAGTTATTCAGAAGAAAGTAGTAAAAGCCTTTGCTGAGTTAGTCAGCAAAACATTCAAGACTCTAGAGTCAAAAGGATCGGCTAAAACAGATAGTTTGTTCCAAGACGTACAAGGACCTAGCAACAGCCTTGTTAGCATAGAAGAATCTTCAAGCAGTTCTTCAGAAAATTTGAAGACAGAAGACTAGAATACAGATAGACATAAAGATGGATTACATCTCATAAAACAACTGTAGCCAAGGACAAGCCTTTCTAGAAGAAAGAAGACTTCTCCGCAAAAGTAGACAAACTTTGATAAAGCAAAGGACAACCTTTTCTAGAATAAAGAAGACTTTTCGGCAAAAGTAGATTCCATACTTTACTTTATGTCATTATCAGTTTTAGCTTTATACTATTTACTTTAAGACTTTCTCAATGTAAAACAATTGTAGGCAATCACGTAAATACTATGTAGATTAGATTCCTTTAAGATAAGACAATTATGTAAAGGCCCTGTAGAAAACTTTTTCTGCCTAGTTAACACAAGGCAGATTTCATTTGTAAAACACGCTCTTTTCAATTCACTCTCAATTCAAGAGACTTTTTTTCAAAAATCTCTCCCAACTTCTCTTCTTCATGTGTCTCAAGCATCCTGTAAAGAAACTCTACTACTGCATTAATCATATCAGCTATATTCTCAAGTAAGCTCTCATTTTCTTAAACTTGTCTATTATTCTGGGGTGAACACGCTTTAGCGGTGAAAGACATTCTATGAACTGAAAGAAATTATCTCAGGACTAGCATGACTAGAAACAACTTTATATAGTTAAGATTTAGAGATCATATGGCATTTACTTGTCTTCCAAAAGACTCTGTTAATTTTTAAAATGATTATGTTTTTTCAAAGAACTCTCGTGGCTATCCTAAGGATTTAACAAAAGTGAGAGCGAGTCATTTAAAGTTGTTTGCAGAGTGATGGCGTTTGAAAACCTATAGACTAACGCATGCCCTGAGTTTTTACCATAAAGATATACTCTGATAGTTCAAAACCGGCATCCTGAAATCTTAAAACTCAAAAACAGACTCTCTCGTTGATTTTAGTTTTTGCATATTTTCTCTAAAATCTTCTCTCTATTCCGCTGTGTTTTTATCTGTGATATGCTTTCATTCAAAAAGAATAAGGTCTAACTAGGGACTTATATATATATATATATATATATATATATATATATATAGGGGGCCGATCCACACCCACCGGTGGGAAAATAACAATTTTCCCACCGAACCGCAGGTAAGAGCAGCGGTTGGGAAAAAGTCGTACGGACACTGCATTAATGGCAAAAAAGGCATGAGGAAATGGTGAGAAAATGGCGAAAAGGAGAAAAAGGACACCAACTGCATGAAGAAGCAGCGGTTGGCATTAATATGCCCCTGCCACGTGGCGTCCCCCACCCCTGCCACGTGGCCCAACCCATGGCCCCTGCCACGTGACGTCCCCCACCCTTGCCACGTGGCCCAACCGCGGGTTGTATACGCGGTTGGGGTGATGGCCCCTGCCACGTGGCGTCCCCCCACCCATGCCACGTGGCCCAACCGCGGGTTGTATATGCGGTTGGGGCGATGGCCCCTGCCACGTGGCGTCCCCCACCCCTTCCACGTGGCCCAACCGCATAAACAACCCGCGGTTGGGGGCGATGGCCCTGCCACGTGGCGTCCCCCCCGGTGATGCCCCACCTGGTGTCCTTCCCCTCCATGCCACGTGGCGTCCTTCCCTCCCCCCATGATGCCCCCACGTGGTGTCCTTTTGCCAAAATTTTTTTTTTGCCGCAGCCTTTGACCGCTCAATCACGGGTTTTTTTTCCTGTTTTTTTTCTTCTCTCTTCCTCACTTTTTTCTGTCTTTTTTCTTCTCTCTTCCTCACTTTTCTCTCTTTATAATCCCCTCCCCCGAACCCTTCTTCTGCACTCTATCATCTTTACCAACTTCCTTCGTACTTCATATCTCACCTACATAATCTCCACAACAATACAAACCAAAAAATTTTACGCTAGAAGATCGGTGGATAACCGCTAGAAGATCGGTAGATTTTTCTTTAAATACATCAAGTCACAACAAGTAAGTATTTTGAATTTCCTTATAATTCAATGTTAGGTTTATACAAATCAGCGTATTACATTTATAGATTCCAAAATAGCGATTTTTTAGGGCGCCAAATATAGACAGTTTTTCACGAATTTATAAAAAATAGCTAGAGCTAGATTTTGGAAAAATGCAAAAAAGAGACCCTAGTTATTCTTAAAGGATCTGTCTCAGGTAAAAATTTCAGATTTTTCCAAAGACTGGAAAGGGGTTAACTGATACGGGGAACCTTGTAATTCTGCAGTGTATTTTAAAATATCAAGCTAGCGCGATTTCGTGCGAAAATTTTATGAGAACCCTAGGATGTTGGGAAGTTCCATTCCCCAGGAATTCGGGCCATTCCGAAGCCGTTACCTATTTTTTTGGCCGAACGGCCCTTTAAGCGCTTGATCCGGACACCGGTTCGGGATTTTTGGGCGAAACCTCCGTAAAATACTTTTTAGGTCAAGAATGAATTCAGGGAGCCTAAAATAGCATTTCGAAGCACTTTTGATATTTTTCGATGCCAGGGGACATTTCGGTAATTCGCCGTCCCGAGAGGGGTATTTCGGTAATTTTACAGTGCTAAGTTTTTTGACAGACTTTTTAGTCCAGAAATGTAATTACAAAACTGAAATGTTGTTTTGAAGCTGATTTGGCGCGCGTAGGGGTGATAATGAATCCCCGGGGGCATTTCGATAATTTGTCGCTCAGCGAGGGTATTTTGGTAACTGAACGTTGTAACACAACTGGAGGAAATAATTTTCAACACTATGTGTATTCCTAGGGTGTAACACTATGTGTGTTTAATGTGAATACGAAACGTAATTGTCGCTAAAGGTGAAAACTTAATTAGACAGTTTTTCACGAATTTATAAAAAATAGCTAGAGCTAGATTTTGCCAAAGTGCAAAAAAGAGACCCTAGTTATTCTTAAAGGATCTGTCTCAGGTAAAAATTTCAGATTTTTCCAAAGACTGGAAAGGGGTTAACTGATACGGGGAACCTTGTAATTCTGCAGTGTAATTTAAAATATCAAGCCAGCGCGATTTCGCGCGAAACTTTTATGAGAACCCTAGGGTGTTGGGAAGTTCCATTTCCCAGGAATTCGGGCCATTCCGAAGCCGTTACCTATTTTTTTGGCCGAACGGCCCTTTAAGCGCTCGATCCGGACACCGGTTCGGGATTTTTGGGCGAAACCTCCGTAAAATACTTTTTAGATCAAGAATGAATTCAGGGAGCCTAAAATAGCATTTCGAAGCACTTTTGATATTTTTCGATGCCAGGGGCATTTTGGTAATTCGCCGCCCCGAGAGGGGTATTTCGGTAATTTTACGTTTCGGGGGCGTAATTGGCGCTAGGGGTGAAAACTTAATTAGACAGTTTTTTCACGAATTTATAAAAAATAGCTAGAGCATGATTTTGCCAAAGTGCAAAACAGAGACCCTAGGTATTTTCAAAAGATCTGTATCAGGTAAAAATTTCAGATTTTTCCAAAGACTGTAAAGGGGCTAGCTGATATGGGGAACCGTGTAACTTCGCAGTCTAATTTAAAATACCAAGCTAGCGCGATTTCGTGCAAAACTTTTATGAGAACCCTAGGATGTTGGGAAGTTCCATTCCCCAGGAATTCGCGCCATTCCGAAGCCGTTAGCTATTTTTTTGGCCGAACGGGCCTTTAAGCGCTCGATCTGGACATCGGTTCGCGATTTTTGCGCGAAAGATCCGTAAAATACTTTTTAGATCAAGAATTAACTCAGGAAGCGTAAAATAGCATTTTAAGGCACCTTTGATATTTTTCCTGATGCCAGGGGCATTTTGGTAATTTGCCACCCCGTGAGGGGTGTTTTGGTAATTTTCCCGCGCCAAGTTTTTTAAACGACTTTTTAGTCCAGAAATGTAAGTAAACCACCTGAAATGTTGTTTTGAAGCTGGTTCGGGGGCGTTGGGATGATAGTGAACCCCCAGGGGCAGTGATGAAGTGAGGATTTGTTTTAATACATTGAAATAATGACTATTGCTAATGTGTTGGTAAGCTAGGTTAAAGATCCAGTTATAGTTTTGGAATGTAAATATTATGGACGCTAAGTTGGTTTATAATTATATTTTGTTCTTAGAGGTATGAATTTCAGCCCTGGACCTCATGATACATCAATCCTATACGATGACGATGACCACGTCGCGAGGCACGTATTTGACGGTGTCGATAGGGGTGTTTTGGAAACAATTCAAAGCACAAGGCACCTTGAAGAGTGGGTACTAAACGAGGAACAAATACAGCTATTACACCGTCAAAATTTAACCCTGTTCACCGATTGCGGGAAATGGTCTCGACACGACGATTGCCTTATATCCGCTCTAGTTGAACGATGGAGGAGCGAGACGAACTCATTTCACTTCCGGTTTGGTGAAATGACTGTTACGTTAGAGGACGTCGGATTTATACTTGGAATCCCATGTCACGGCAGACCCGTTACTCTGAACGTGCCGTCTGCATCCATAGCGAATATGGCTATGCAGTATTTTCCGGGAATTCCAAGGGCAGCTCTTACAACAAACGGCGTCAAGCTTAAATGGCTGAGAGAGCAGTACGGCGTGCTACCGGATGAATACACTCCTCATGATTTCGTGACGTATACGAAGGCATTCCTTCTGTATATTATTGGAGCTATATTACTTCCGACGCATTCGAAAAACACGGTGCATCCGAAGTATATGGTGTTCTTGGAGGATCTTGAGGAGGTATACTCGTATTCGTGGGGTTCAGCTGTCCTTGCGCACCTATATCGAGCACTGCATAAGGCTACGAGAAACGGTGCCAAGTCCATTGCCGCCTGCCTGACTCTATTACAGGTATGAGCATTTATTTTCTTGGTCGGATCCTTAGTCAATATATTCGGGATTAATTACTAATTCCATATAATGTTTGCATTCACAGGTTTGGTCTTACGAGAGGCTACCCATGGGTCGTCCACAACCGTTGGTAGATTCCGATGAGACGTGGCCTAGGGTGTGGGCCTGGGGGCCTACGACCAACCGGAGGAGGAGACGGGTAGACCCTCACCACCATCTAAAGTTCTATCGGGGGGAACTAGAGATACTAGATGCATCCCAGGTGACGTGGCAGCCATATGGCAAGGTGATGCATCTGTTGGATGAGTGGTGTTGGCAACTTCCGGTGTCGTACGTGCTGGCAGGTTTGGTTCGGGTGCCGCTCATTCACTTCGAAGAATGTGAGTTTCAGATGCCCGATCGAGCTATGAAGCAAGCTGGCTGTCCACAAGGGATACCAAAACCCGCTGTAGACATGCGGCCATACAGGGGTGGTCGAGGGCCGAACTTCGAGGTGGCTGATGCCTTGATTTTGTTGGGTGACGAGGTGCAACAGTGGAATACCTGGCAGGAAACGTATGATAGCCTTGTATCGCTGAAGCACGACGGCATTAGTACTGAGGAATACTTACAATGGTTTCTCAGGGTGACGCGCACGAGGGTGAATCGCCCTTCCCAGGTGAAGAAGACATCGTATGCGCCACGTGAGGTCTATGACCAGTTCTGGGCATTGGCCATTGTAAGTCATGCTAGTGTTGTTTGATAATTTATTTGCGCACCTTATCGACCATGCCTGAAATGATTAGCCATATTTTCTATGCATGTTTTTTAGGTTGACCAGGGCATTGAGGTGTTCAAGCAGCTGGAGTCGTTTGACTGGTTTGTCGCGCAGGCTCCTGACAATCTCAAGAGGTCCATTGAGAGGTACAAGACTGAAGTTCAAAACTTTAGTCTTGCGTACCGGGGTTACCAAGGGGAGCCGTCTAGTCGCCCTCCTCCTGACGCGTACGACTATCAGCCCCAGAGTCAGGTGTGGGAGCCGTCTAGTCGCCCTCCTCCTGACGCGTACGACTATCAGCCCCAGAGTCAGGTGTGGGAGCCGTCTAGTCGCTTGCCTCCTGACGCGTCTTCATCGCATAGCTATGAATTCTGGGAGCCGTATAGTCGCTTGCCTCCTGACGCATACGACTCTCAGTGCCAGAGTCAGGTTCCCCAAGTAGGAATCCAGGCCTCGCGCCCAAGCTTTCGGTCGGACAAAGGACAAGCGACGAAGCCATTGAGGCCGGACAAGATGGGTTGGATCGACCGGCACTACTTCGGGCATGAGCCTGTCAATTCAGCAGACTTTCCCCTTGCGACATTCCTAGGTCATGAGGATATCAGAACGTTGGCGCCGGAGACAGATCTTTCAAATTTTGTCATGAACGCTTACATAGAACTGCTCCGGATTAGAGAGCAACATTTTAACCGTTCTGAATATTTGAAGCTTAACATGTATCCCACTCATTTTGTGGAATTAACGGTGAGAGAATTCACAGAATGGAGGCGAGGGGGCGGCAGGAGTAAGTGGAAACCAGGTCGAAACGTGTTAGGCATGATGAACGCAGACTATCAATGTCCCGCTGCTGATGCGAACCTTATCATGATACCTTGTCATCATGCAAACCACTGGTTCCTATTAGTTCTCCATCCAGCGTTCAGAACAGTTCACATATACGATAGCCTAAGGGAGGACGAGCCTGGACAGCTGCTGGCACAGATGTACAACGAGTACATCACTTTAGTGGTTAGTTTTTATTTTTTGACCTTGGCTCATAGTATATTGTTCTTGTTTCATAGGCTTGATTCTCGTTTTTATTGTTGGATGCAGACTACTGTCCTCTCGCTAGCGTGCGAACGGCCACAGGGGGACCCTTGGACGGTCGTGATGATAAAGGACCGACCAAAGCAATATAACAGTCACGATTGCGGGATTTACGTCCTCAAGTACATGGACTACATTGCTCGCTCGGAAGTGCTCAAACACTCCTCGTGGACTAGGAAGGATGCCTTGACGTTTAGGTATAGGATAGCCTGGGAGCTGAAAAAGAATGAAGCTAGACGCCTTCATTACCATTATCCTGACGTGCGTGGCTAGCTGCTGTGATGTTACAAAAAACTGTACCAAAAAGAAATGTACATAATTTTTCGCATGCTATGAATTTGGCGCTAAAATGTGCGCGAATATACCTTTCATATGACGCATTCGAAAAAATTACGCGTCTCGCTTTTCGCCGAAATTCATAGAAATGGGCTAACTAGCGTGCATGAGGTGCAATGAGAGAAAAAAAAGTGACAAAAAAAATTATAACTTTTTTCGGAAGCTATCAATTGGGCCTTAAAGTGTGCCCGAATAGGCCCTTCCTAGGAAAACCCAAAAAATAATGTGTCTCGTTTTTCGCCGAAATTCTTACAAATGGGCTAACTAGCGTGCCTGAGGTGCAATGAGCGAAAAAAAAGTGACAAAAAAAATTACAACTTTTTTCGGAAGCTATCAATTGGGCCCTAAAGTGTGCCCGAAAACGGAGTTACCAAAAATATCAATAATCCACAAACCAAATCACAAATTAAAGATTCCACAAACCAAATCACAAATTTAAACATTATAAAAGTTCAATTTATACAACTGAAACATTAACCCTAACACTCTTCCTCATCATCGTCCTCCTCGACCATACTGCCAGGTTCGATACCTAACACTTTATAATGGTTTCTCTTGTCATGATCAGTCATCTTATTACACAACGCACACTTTCGTAATTTTTTTTGACCCGTTGCTTCTTCAATCGGATTCTTCATGCGTATTGCTCGTTTTCGCCCTTTTGTTTGAGAAATAATTGGATCAAAAATGTCGTCCTCCTCACCTTGTAGGTCAGTGCCGTCAATGACTGGCTGTTTGGCTCGATTGAATCTACCGGCTGGAGTCGTCCGAGTAGTCGGAGTGTCCACAGTTTCTGGTAATGCCATCCTAAACTGTGCATGCTTAGCCTTATCCCGTGCGGCTGCTTCAACTTGATACCTGTACCCATCAAATGTCGACGCTGCATCCATTGATAAACCGTGCATGATGTTACAAAGGTGATTATATCGCAGCGACTCAGATTGCTCGAAATCAACTGAAACATTGGGCACGTAAGGAATGTGACCGTGGACTCTATTGGCTTCCTTCGTCCACCGTTCCAAGATATACTGTGGAGGGATTTCACTAGCATTCTTGGCGCTCAAAACCCTCAACGCGTGTCGACAAAGTATACCTTTATGCTCAAACAGTTGACAGTTGCAATTAACCAACCCGGTGTCCTTACAAACTGCTACGGTAAAATGTCGTCTGTTCCTCGGAGCCGACGAAGAGCACGGATTGGCGAAATTCGTCACATTTGTCAAAGCATAAACCTTGATATCTCTGGTGGAATACTCGTGCAACTTTGTCATGCCATATTGATTCGACTTTAGTAGTTCCTCTTGAAACTGTCGAAACATTTCCTTGGTATAGACTTGAGCCGCATGAGCCTCTAAAGGTGAATAAAGTAGTATAGCTCTTTCTTTGCAAACTGTAGCCGCGTCGGCTTCTCTCTCACGGTACAATTGCCTGTCAACGGCTTTCTGCATCTCTAGTACGAACTCCGCTATACTTGAAGACTGGCCTACGTACCCATCAAAGAATGAATTCATAGCTTCGCTTCTCGAGGTCGTAGTCATTCCGGCTGCAAAAAACTTCTTGGTGTAGGCACCGACCCACTGTGTCTTGATCTCATACAACGATTGTAACCATTCATGATTGTGCAAATAGTAGTATCCATTAACGTGGCCCACCTCTCCTCGAACACGTCTACCGTCAACGATTTCTTCACACATGTATTAAAGTCAGTCTTGAATGACGGATGGTTTGCATATACATTGTGAAGCCGTTCGGGATATTTGTTGCTTATGTGCCATGTGCACAGGCCATGGTGAGTATCTGGAAGGACCTTAGCGATTGCATTTTTCATTGCCAGATCTTGGTCGGTGATGATGGTCTTTGGAGGAATATGATACATTGCTTGAAGCCACGTTTCAAATAACCACGTAAATGACTCCTCCGTCTCATCCCTAAGCAGGGCAAAGCCAAACGAGATTGACTGATAGTGGTGGTTCACCCCGGTGAACGGAGCAAAAGGCATAGAGTACTTATTGGTGCGGTATGTGGTGTCAAACGTCACAACATCCCCAAAATTTTGGTAAGCAGCTCTAGAACGGGGGTCCGCCCAAAATATAGTACTAATGCGGTTCTCATCATCCAGTTGGAGACTGTAGAAAAATCCAGAATTCTCACTCTGAAGGCACCTGAAGAGATCAAGTGTAGTTTGAGAATCACTCTTACCGAAAGACTCTCTCCTCTGAGCACGAAGTTCATTTCGAAGGTCTACTTCGTTGAAACTCAACTTGTCAATCCCCCCAGCCTGGCTTGAGAAAACCCCCATCATCTTAGAAGGTGGAATTTTAGCCTCGGCCATTGTAAAAATCAGTTGTCTGTGTGCCGCGCTTATTTCTCGGTGTTGATGAATTTGACCAATCTTACTAGGGGTCATCAACTGATGATTATGGCTCAACTCCACTCCTGTCACAACCCAATGGTTTTCATTTTTTCGGTGTACTGCATACACATGGGCCTTGCAGCCGGTACCCGGAAATGTGTCCCGTTTTCTTTGTCTTGTTGTCCCTTCGTCACTGATCCGAACGACCGGGGGTACATGCGGTGCTCCTCTATGACACTCAAATAGTCTTGCACAAATTTGATCTGTATTCGCCCGTTTTCTAGTCGTCTTAGTTCTAATACCGAAACCTATCGTTTTCGAATATGCTCTATAGTATGCTTCAACTTCGTCCAGTGTTTGAAAAACTTGACCAACGTAAGGTGGATCAGAACCTTCACAAAAATTATTTCCTCCAGTTGCATCCATATTTATACTGAAATCTAAAAAATAAAAATTATATCATTCTCAACAAGTCATAGAATTAAATAAAAGAAGAATAAAATTTATTTAAACGTAATTGTTGGAAATTTTGTATAATGTAAAATTAGCAAAGGCAAATTACCGAAATGCCCCCGGGGGTTCATTATCACCCTAACGCCCCAAATCAGCTTCAAAACAACCTTTCAGGTGCTTTGCTTACATTTCTCGACTAAGAAGTCCTTTGAAAAACTTAACGCTGCAATATTACGAAAATACCCCTATCGGGGATGCGAATTACCAAAATGCCCCCTGGCATCATAAAATCTAAAAAGTGCTTTGAAACGGGATTTTAAGCTTCCTGAATTCACTCTTTAAAATAACTTTTCAGGTGGGCTGGAAAACTTTTTCGAAAAAATTACCAAAACACCCCTCGCGGGGTGGCAAATTACCAAAATGCCCCCTGGCATGAGAAAATATCAAAAGTGCTTTAAAAAGCTATTTTAAGCTTCCTGAGTTCATTCTTGATCTAAAAAGTATTTTACGGATTTTTCGCCTAAAAATCGCGAACCGGTGTCCGGATCGAGCGCTTAAAAGCCCGTTCGGCCAAAAAAATAGCTAACGGATTCGGAATGGCCAGAATTCCTGGGGAATGGAACTTCCCAACACCCTAGGGTTCTCATAAAAGTTTCGCGCGAAATCGCGCTGGCTTGATATTTTAAATTACACTGCAAAGTTACAAGGTTGCGCGTATCAGTTAACCCCTTTTCAGTCTTTGGAAAAATCTGAAATTTTTACCTGATACAGATCTTTTGAAAATAACTAGGGTCTCTGTTTCGCACTTTGGCAAAATCTAGCTCTAGCTATTTTTTATAAATTCGTGAAAAAACTGTCTAATTAAGTTTTCACCTTTAGCGACAATTACGCCCCGCAATCAGCTGCAAAACAACATTTCAGGTGTTTTACTTACATTTCTGGACTTAAAAGTCCGTTGGAAAACTTTTTCGGGAAAATTACCAAAATACCCCTCGCGGGGTGGCAAATTACCAAAATGCCCCCTGGCATCAGAAAATATCAAAAGTGCTTTAAAATGCTATTTTAAGCTTCCTGAGTTCATTCTTGATCTAAAAAGTATTTTACGGATTTTTCGCCTAAAAATCGCGAACCGGTGTCCGGATCGAGCGCTTAAAAGCCCGTTCGGCCAAAAAAATAGCTAACGGCTTCGGAATGGCCCGAATTCCTGGGGAATGGAACTTCCCAACACCCTAGGGTTCTCATAAAAGTTTCGCGCGAAATCGCGCTGGCTTGATATTTTAAATTACACTGCAAAGTTACAAGGTTGCGCGTATCAGTTAACCCCTTTCCAGTCTTTGGAAAAATCTGAAATTTTTACCTGATACAGATCTTTTGAAAATAACTAGGGTCTTGTTTCGTACTTTGGCAAAATCTAGCTCTAGCTATTTTTTATAAATTCGTGAAAAATTCTATTTTTGACGCCCTAAAAAATCGCTATTTTGGAATCTTTCGAATGTAATACCCCGATTTGTCAAAACGTAATTTTGACGCCCTAAACACGAATTTTAGACTATTGTAAGAACAATTTAAGCGTAACACAATTTAAACAATCAATTGGTAAGAACAAATTGAAAAATACTTACTTGTTTTAACTTGATATATTTAAAGAAAAATCCACCGATCTTCTAGCGGTTATCCACCGATCTTCTAGCGTCAATTTTTTTTGTTTGTATGTAGGTGAGATAGGGAGAATGAGGAGAGTGGAAGAAATGATTCGGGGAGGAGGGATTTTATAGAGAGAAAAGTGAGAGAGGAAGAGAAGAACCGTGAGTGAACAGCAGGGAGGGGGAGGGGGGAATGACACGTGGGGGTGGGGGGTAGGGTGGTAATGACACGTGGGGGAAGGGGGGGTTCACGGGTGGGGGAAGGGGGGTTCACGGGTGGGGGAAAAGGACATAGGGTGGGGGGCAAGGGGGGTGGGGGTCACGGAAGGCAATAATGCCAACCGCATGTAGGAGTTGCGGTTGGGCATTAATGCCAACCGCATGTGGGAGTTGCGGTTGGGCATTAATGCCCATTTTCTCACGAGTTTTTCATTTTCTCGTGATATTTTCGTGAATTTCTCATAGTATTTTCGTCCTTTTTGGTCCCTTTTGCGCCACGTGGCACCCTTTTTTCCCAACCGCTGCTCTTACCTGCGGTTCGGTGGAGAAATTGTTATTTTTCCACCGGTGGGTGTGGATCGGCCCCCATATATATATATATATATATATATATATATATATATATATATATATGGGGATACGTTTAGGATGAAGCTAATTTCATATCCTCATTTGCTATATCTACTTTGTTTGTCACTAAAGGGATAAAAATGTGACGTTAATATATTGTTTTAGTGATGAAAAGCTTTGGCCCCACCCTAGATGTAATACATATTAAAGTTGACCTTCCAATTGATTTTAAGCACCTTGATTTGTCTTACGATACCTGTAATTTATTTCATCTATGAATGGTCTCCGAGTTTGGTTCAACAAATAAAGGTAACAAAATTTATTCAAGGAAATTCAGCAAAAAAATGGACATATCGATTGTGATTTTGTCCTTTTGTTGTAAAAGTCGGTACCTGATTATGTCTGTGCAAAATAAAATCATGCGCTTAATGAGAGTCAAACACAAGAGACATCCAAAATTTACAAAACTTATCCAATGCCTTCTCAGCCTTTAAATTATTTCCAAAGTAATTGTCTTGAAATTGATCTAGTCCTCATAAACATAGGCGCTACTCATTATTTTTCATTTTAATTTGACTTGTTGGACAATACATATCCAATAAATAATTATTATTTAAATTAAACTCAATGTTTACATGTAGTAAAGTCGGTTGAGAATTTACAAAAGACTCATAAAAAACCATTTAATTACATTCAGAAAATATATATTTTTCTTTTTTCTCTTCGGGTGGTGAGAGTTTCATACGCATTTATTATCTGCGCAATCAGCTCTACTCCATTCATACTTGCAAATCATTTCTCGACGTTCTATTAAATTCTTAATTAATCGCTTTAAAATTTACCGCAATTGGTCACTAAAACGGTCGGTTTGTCAACGAAGATTCGCAGAGGAATACACGACCAACACAGGTTAAGTTTCCAGAGGCGAAAGAAGCCATAAAGCTCTTGTGTATTGACCGTGTGACAAACTTAACAGACCTAAAGTCAAACAAACAAACTTTTTAGGGGAAAGTAGGGAATGACCCCATCTACTTTACACGTTATGCGATTTGCCCCCCTCCACTTCAAAGTTAAGCACTAAACCCCCCCACAGTTACAGAAAATGGGCACCTTAGACGGATCCGTTATGAATAGCGTGAAATGACCAAAATACCCTTATTTCTTTATTAGCTAATGACCCCCTGTACTATGCATGGTGTACAATTTCCCCGCCTCAAATTTAAATTATAATTTTTGCCCATGACCCTCCTCCTCTGGTCAACCCCGCTACAATTGGTGATTCACTGAGCACAACCACTTCACTGAACACAACCACTGGTCTTTTTCTCCGACCACCAGGGAGTTAAAAAATAAAAAAGGAACCGCGATTGCAGTTAGGATTAGCAACGAATTTGCAAATTAAGCTTTTGAAATCCTAAAATTAGAGGATTTGAAACCCTGATTTAAAAATTAGGGTTTTGAAACCTTAAAATTAGGGTTCAAAACCCTAATTTGAAAATTAGGGTTTCTCTTCTCCTTCTCCAGATCTGACCCCGCCGCCGGCAGCCCAAGCGTCATCCTCACCCCACGCCGCCGGCAGCCTCTCTCGGCCCACCATCCGGCAGACTCGCCCCACCCCACCACGCCGGCAAGCCCCTTGGCAAACCCACCCCACCATGCCGGCAAGCCCTTTGGCAAACCCACCCCACCACGCCGGCAAGCCCTTTGGCAAACCCACACTGCCGATTTCAATTCAATTCCATTTCAATTCAATTCAAATTTTCATCAATGCCGTGGAAGGGGAAGGGGAAGGGGAAGGGGAAGGGGGAGGGCGGTCGCGGCGACGGGGAAGGGGAAGGGCGGTCGCTGCGACGGGGCCTTGGGAAGGGGGGCGGTCGCGGCGACGGGGAAGGGGAAGGGGAAGGGGAAAGGGAAGGGCGGTCGCTGCGACGGGGCCTTGGGAAGGGGGAGGGCGGTCGCGGCGACGGGGAAGGGCGGTCGCTGCGACGGGGAAGGGGAAGGGGGAGGGTGGTGCGGCGACAGGGAAGAGGGAGGCAGACGGGAAATGAAGGGGTGCGGTGGTCGGGGGAGTTGACAGAATTGGGTTGGGGGGATAGGGGGTTGGGTGGCGGGGGGTGGGGGGGTGGGGTGGTTAGAATTAGGGTTTTTTTTTTATTTTCTTTTCTAAAAAGAGACAATGGGCAAAAATGTCATTTATAAAAAGAAATCGTTAGTCAGCGCGCGTGTTGACCACGCGCTGTTATATTTAACGGTTTCCGTCTAAGGTGTCCATTTTCTGTAACTGTGGGGGTTTAGTGCTTAACTTTGAACTAGAGGGGACAAATCGCACAACGTGTAAAGTAGATGGGTCATTCCTGCTTTCCCCAACTTTTTACCGGTGAGAAGCTCGGAGAACATTATTGCCGTAGCACCACCGACAAAGGAAGACGATCCAGAAGGCCATGTCGAGAGAGAGATCAAAGAAAGCCGCTTTACCTCCCGCTAAGGAGGTAATCTTCAACCAATCAATCAATCAATCCTGATTATCCTAATCTCTAGTTATAAATTCGTTTGATTCCTGGATTAGAATGGTTACATTTTATATTGTAAGCTCGGTGATTTCGATCATATATGGAGCTGTGGTTAGCCAAATAGCTTAATTAGATTACGAGATTAATTTAAGAAGCCAATTGTCTACCTTCTATGAATATTTATGACATGCGAGAATTATAATTTTGCGCAACGATTGTAATTTCAGAACATTGCGAAGTTGGAGAAAGTGGTGAAAGAAGGGAACTCCTATGGAGCTCAGCAGATGTACAAGTCAATTACGGCTAGGTAATCACGCAATGCATTTTACTATTCATGTACATGCGCGTGGTCTGCGTGTGCTCGTTTGCAGCTGTGCACACTTGTGTAGGGGTAGTGAGGTGTGGTCTGCGTGTGCTTGTTTGCAGCTGTGCAAACTCGTGTGGGGGTAGTGAGGAGCGCGCGCATATTGAGGTTACATGTGGGTATGCATGTATTTGTGCACACACGCGGTTGCTTGCGGGGATGTGTGCACATGTGCGTGCGCGTCTGTCTAATGTGTACATTGGAGTGACGTGTAAAACTAGTTCCGCTGATTGAAAAAATTGAGCTAGTGTTCTTCTTACAGATATGTGTCGGCTGAGAGGTATTCAGAAGCCTTGGATATTCTTCAGGCTGGTTCTTGCATCCAGCTGGAACATAAGCAGGTAACTGCTTGCTACTTTTATGAGATACTTACAATTTCAAAATTATGTGGAATGTGGTGTAAGTAGATACTGAATATGATTAGTTGTGTGTTTGGAGATACAAACAAAATGCTATGGGCTTCAGAAGGCCTTTGTGTATTGATAATTGGATAATGTCGTTTATCGACTTCTATTTCAAAATGCATCTAGGTGAAGTGTATACTCGTAAGAAACAAACTTAACTTGATAATGCAGATATGGAGACTCTCGAGTTGCCACTAAAAGTGATTTTTTTTTTTGGCCTAATGTTTGGTTGACAGATGCCAATTTACATTCTACATGTTTTGTACTTTGATTCCACATTGGTTTATGCCTTTAAGAGAAGTAGTTATCAGTATTGTGTAATTTGAAATTTTGTGTGCAAGTGAGGTATAAAATAACCATCTCCAGATGGGAGATAAGTGAGCAGAGCATGTACCCGGAACTTGTCACTTTTATATAAGCCCAACCTGCAGCTGATACTCGGAAAGAAGATGCAGAAAGATTCATGGCTCTGTTTAGATTTCTTACTGCTGAAGCTAATGACTCTGTGTGTGTGTGTGTGGGGGGGGGGGGATACTCGGAGTATCTTTTGTTCAGCATTCTCTTGTTCCTGTCATATCCAGTACATTAATGATATATGTTGTTGCTTTTCAGGTTACTTGTGGAGCTGAGCTTGCAGTCTTATTTGTAGATACCCTTGTTAAAGGAAATTTCCGTTATGATGATGAAATTCTTGGTCAGTCATTTCTACTGTGATGTCGTTATCCGAGTTAGGGCAACTATGTTTTGACTGTCGATCTTATGTTTTGGTATTTGTGATAATCACGTGTAAACTGTTAGCGTCCTACATCTAAACTTAGGATGATGTACTTAGTATAAGAGGGGTCAAAGTATTTTATTAGTTAAGATTTTGATTTACATGCAGGGTTTGCACCATTTCGCGGAACTGCCTTTATTAATTGAAGTTTACAATTAGGAATTAACTCAGAGATTAGGGTTAGTAATGTGCCTAACCAGGGTTAGACATGCAGCAGGTCCTACCCGGCTCTGTTCTGTAGAGCTGTTTACAGATCTCGTGATCTGTTCTTTGTAGAGTGTTACTGACTTGTCAATGGCAAATCAACTTCTGCAGTGGAGAGTTATTTAATTTTACTGTATACTGTTAGACTTAGAGATATTTAATTTGCCGTATACTGTGTATTACATTCTTCAGAACAACTTTATTCGATGATGCTTTTACTTTCCAGACATTCGTCTTTCTTCTTGATCGTGACAAAATACCTTTCTTAGACCGTATCAGGAGAATCTACAAAAGGTTTCCTCAAACTCCTGTGCCGCAACACTTGGACTTGGCAGATGATGGTGACATGCAACAACTTTCTGAAACCATTGCAGCTGCAAAAACACATCTTGAGGGCTGCTCATCATTTTTGAAAGCTGCAATTAAGTAAGATGTTTTACCTTTCTTTTCTTAATTGAAATTTATGTTTATAGCTGCATATTCTACATTTGCATGATGGTGTAGTAATTGAACCAGTATTTGAAGTATTGTTGATAGTATAACAGCTTTCACGATTATATGGGTACGAAAAAGTCCTACTTAATGGAATTCGTGAGATGTTATATGAGTGATATTCTAAGTGTAGTATCTGTATTCCTTAATGCTATGCAAAAAATGGGGTATTAAAAGCATTGGAATATTTCAACTAAAACAGAGTTGGGTGAGAATGAATCTTGACCATATTTGAAGTTATTTTGTTGGCAAAAGTAAAAGCTGTGAACCTCAAGAGACATCAGCCAAAGCTTATTTAATTATTTTTTTTTGGTTGAAAAAGCACCTCGTTAGTGGAGGATATCACGTTAGAGTAACCAAGGTGGCCATATGAGAGCTAATAGAAGGGCGACGCCTTATGCTAATGCTCACAGATTCCCTCAAAGTTGACATGTGGGTCCAACTTTGTGTGCACCAATTTTGACTTTGAGATGTGTGTCCCACTTGATCCATCTTCGTTGCTGATCATCAAAGAGTCAATATCAACGGCTTGGGAAGGGCATGTGGTCAGACAAAATCTTGTAACCAAACAAAATTCCATCCACTTATTCTTGTACCAAACAGTGGGTAGACATAGTAAATAAACACTCCTCATGGATTAAGTGGGTCCAGCAACTGTTTTTGGGAGATCCCTATGACGCATGACTGCTTGTGGACGCATGACTGCTTAGTGGAAACGAATTAGTTTTTTGCATGGCCATCCTTTCGGACCATCGTGGAAAGAACTTTGCAGGTCCAGAGTCTCATTACAATGCTAAGATGGTTTCTCTTCTCTCTCTTTTGTTGTTTGATCAAGATAAATGGGACTGGCTTACGGCCTACCCTTATAACTCTTGGGCTACAGAGCTTATGGAGAATGTCCCTATTCAGCTGAGACCTCGATCTTTAGTGGATGATAAACGCATTTGGACATAGAGGTTATATCCCCACTCTAAGATATGGGCTCCTATAGTATGGTTTCCATCTGCCATACCTAAGCATGCTTTATATTGCGGATCGCTCTCTACATTGGACAGATTGGCTAGATTAGATGGAGGGTCACTACTATACTTGCGTGTTCTGCCCATGAACTCACAGTACCTATTTGGCTAGCCCTCTTGAGGAGGCATTGCCTTGCGGTGGGGCCATGGACTGCGTCATTACAGATGTCCTTTCTCTCAGCAAATCTGAGGATCTGATCTTCTGTGACTCTTTACGTAATGTTGCGAGAAGTAGGATTGATTGGAAGCAGGAAGTCCCACATGCTTTTAGCCTGTAACAATGCACTAAGGAATTTTTTTTTTCTTTACTTGGCTTGAAGAATATGTGTGGCAGCAGTGGCCTATCATCTGTGGCAGGAAAGGAACTAAGGAATTTTAGAGGTTCCAATGTTTTAGTAGTCAAGGGTTGTATGCAATTTGGTATGCAGTTGGAATTTGTAAAGCCTGAAAATCATGTGATCAGCAGGTTATCGCGTGTGCTTCATTTTTCCTCTTGTACGGGCCTCTTGGCATGTGTATGGTTTTACTGCAGTGTCGGTAAAGCTGAAGCGCACAGAACAAAAAAAGTCACTCTCCTCCAAGTTGTATTTTTATTGTATTGGAAGTTATGCAACTCTCAAAACCAAGTCTGTTCTGCCGTAAATACAGCCAGAGCAGACGACATTATGCATCGAGTAATTCAAGACCTGTTAAGGTTTTCTTAATATCTAAGATCATCAAAAAGTGATAAGATATCAATCAAATAAAGCAAATCAAAGTGGGCTGTTTTGTAGTCTAAAACCATTCAAATTCTGCACTGACCTATAATATTTCAAAGTCAATATTGACCAAGAAATAGAAGGATTCTGTCTTCTCGGAGCATCTTCTCATTATTCTCTGGTGAGCCACATACGCTATATGTTGTCAGATGCAAGATCTATCTCGGTTTCATACCCGCATTAAGATAGTGCATGTCATATTGACTCTGGTACCTTGGGGGCTTATTGTTGATTCCGTTTATTTGGGAGTAAAAGTTCCACCGTTGTTTCATCCTTTGTGGTGATAGATACAGTAGTATAAAGAAATTTAGATAGGTATTTTGAATGTATCTAGTATCGACCAGCTAGACTTGTCTTCATCACGGATTTAAATTTCGTGCGTGCAACAGGTGAATTTCAGGGATTAAATTTCTGGAATATATGTTTGTCTTTGTTCTTTTAGCAGCTTAGTGACCTCTGCATAATTGAGCAAAGTTGATCAAGACACTATGGGAACATTCTGTACCTAATGTTAAAGTCATCCAAGAGCAATGTATATGAAATTGATAGTCGAATAGATCCTGTAGTAAAGAAGTTTGTATCTGAGTGCAGCCTTCCATTGCGAATCTTATACTTGTTGGAACTAGTGAGCCAATGTAAGACTTGCATATGCCTAACGTAGGGATAAATTGCTAAATTCATTATTAATATACCAGAAAATGCTTCAAGCCTTTAACATTTCCGTTCTGAATTCACCGTTGATTGTATTTATCTTCTACTAGGTGGTCCGCGGAATTTGGAGCTCATAAGAGTGGATCTCCGGAAATACATGATATGTTAGCTGAATATATATACTTGGAATCCCCTGAGGTGGTAAGTCTTGTTAAAGCATCAGGTTCTTGTATGATGTGTTGCTGATACCCACCTGTCCCACACCCCCCCCCCCCCCCACCCCCACTCCGCGCCAAAGAAAACACAGAGAGAGAGAGAGAGAGAGAGAGAGAGGGGGATACTTGTACTCACTCTCAATAGTTAGAGTCCCTATCGATAAAACCATATAGTATTCGAAAGTTATTCTTCATCATGATTTTACACATCGCGTCTCAACATTAAAACGAGAAAGTGACAAGCTTGTAGTCCAGCAATTTGACACTTGAAGCACATACTGGGACTTGGGACTACCATTTGAATTTGATTTATGCTATTATCATTTTCCATGTCTGATGGGAAATTCTTGACACATTTGTGATATCATAATTCTACCATGTTCAGAATTTTCTGATACAGCATATAGAAGACTTTGATTATGACTTTGGAACAGAATTTTGATTACATATTTTAAAGAGAATATAAGATTAATTTTATGAAAAACTCAGAAGTTGTGCTAGTGCTATCAAATCCTTTTTGTAGTAGCATTTTGACCCCAATCCTTTTTTGTTGTTGCAATTAAAATAAGATCTTTGGCAAAAAGGTTTAAATCTCAGTGGCACTTTGGGGCTTAAAGGGCACAAAAACGTCGCTGAGAATCGACTTTAAGATATGACTGGCACAAAGTGCTACAAAAGGCTAACTTTTGATGCTCAAGTTTTTAATTGCAACTGCCAGAAACGTGGCCTTTGAATTGCTACTAGAAAGGAATTATGTTTAACATGCTAGTAACAATTCGCAAGGGCCACCAGATTTCCAGAGCAGTGTCAAGGATAAACTTTGGCTTTTCATCGTCTAACCATCTTTTGTGCTGATATTTGCATTTCCTTTTAATGGCTCACTCAAGATGCAACATTTTTACCTCACCTAAAAGACGATAAGTCCGCATACGAACATCTGATTACGGTCGTAATGGAGCAACCTCATCATTAGTCTCACCTTCCAATTTTTTTCCCCCTTAACGAGTATCGTTTCATCGGCTTTCACTACATTCAAGTTGTATAAATATGGTTGTTAATTTGTTGCTAATACTTCATGCTCCAGTTTTGTGTTGCATCTTGTTCATTCTAGTAGGCTGTCAACATTATAAAGTTGCACCTTTGCAGGACATTGCTAGAGCATCTCTCCATTTTGTTCGAGGGAAAAATCCCAAGAAGTTTGCTTCAATTCTTGTAAATTTTTTGGGCAAGGTAAACCTTCCTGCTATGCAATTCATTTTTGCAAGTTTAAACATGTACGCTTTGTCGGCACTCAGCTAACTTGATCCAGCTTTTTCGCACATGCAGTGTTATCCAGGAGAAGAAGATTTGGCCATTGCACGAGCGATATTGTTGTAAGTGCGGTAGAACCCGGTATTTGTACAATTTCATGGCTTTCTTGTACGTTTTTTGAGAAATAAACTCCATATCCATATCATATATCCCCTTGATTACTCAATCCTTCACCATATATTTCCTGTCCAATACCCTAGTTGATTTGCTGCCTTTTTTGCCTCCCACCCTTTTCATTTTGCTCAGTGGAAGATTAATGCAGAGAATGAATACTTTAGATACACTTGCAAACAAATGGAGATGGTCTGATGCAGTCCATAAAAAGTTCAAGAGATTGTACATTCACTGTAAATGAGAAATATCAGAAATTGGCTTGACAAAAGATACTTGAAGCTTGAGTTACAAGGCACTGAAAGGTGCAAATATCGATACCCAGAGCCTGTCAAGTTTGCACATAAAGCCACCTCCGCCCACAATCCGGAATTCTTGCTGTTAAGCTTTTAACACTGTTAAGCCAATTTTTACAACATCTTAGCTTTTCAAGTGGTAACCAGTGTTATCAAAGGGTAGGGGCGCCTAGGCACACTTCCTGCGCCTCGCCTAGGGCTAGGCGCAGCCCCTTCGAAAAGGCGCGAGCCTTGGTGGAGGTGCAAAAAAAAACCCAAAGATCCTAATTTTTTATTTTTGCATCGTGGCATTATCTCAACCGTTTATTATTTTTGATTCTTTGTTTCATAACATAATAAATCAATATGTAAATCACAAAAATACCTAAAATCCCAAACCCCTAATCAATCGGTTCTCTTATTATTAGTCATTATGCTAGCGTTTCGTCCCCAATTATTACTCTTTTTTAAGTAAATATACTCCCTCACTTCACCTTGTAGATGAAGAAGATGAAATAGAAGAGAAATCTCAACTAGACTTGGGAGCCTATGATTTCCTTTTGAGGAAAACATTGTTGCCTTAGCCCTCACTGATAATGAGGATGACGTTCACATTCACTTAGGATTAACTACTTCTTATTGGATTTGAAACTTTTTCTAGTCTTGAAAATTTGTTTAATTATCATGTTCTGAATTTTACGTGATTATATTAGTTTAATGCACAAATATCTATTTATTTTTATTTTGCGCTTCACTTCGAAAAGGTGCGCACCTGTGCCTAGGCTCCAAGGACCCTTTGCGCCTTAGGTGCGCCTGCGCCTTTAATAACTATCGTGGTAACTAAACTTGGTTCAGTCCAGCCTATTGGCATTTGCCCCCCCCCCCCTCTCCTCTTCTCCCCCTCTCTCTCCCCCCTTTGTATAAGTTTTAACTTGAACTCCTTTTGCTCCTGCACTTGGTGGTGATGCACAATGATTTCGCATAGATTTGTATCTACACGTGCTATTAGGAGCTTGCATCTAACAGCTTGCTTTTAGATCAGGCAGGCAGTAAGTTAACATTACGATGGTTTACCTCCCAGCCTTGTGATGATTTATGGGGATCCATAACAAATTGTGACATTCTCGAATCCACTCTCTTCTCTCTCTTTTCTACAAGGCAAACATTTTATCCCACCTATTACAGAGCATTAGCCGTACATTATCTTCAGTATTGTATGAGTGTTGCATGCGATGATATTTGGATTTTTCAGATTTTTTGGTTACTTGGAGCTGTACACTCATGCCACTGACTCTGTTCTGTGGTAGGTACTTATCTCTTGGTAACCTGAGAGATGCCAACTATGTTATGGATGAGGTAAAGAAGCAAGCAGAATCTAAGGGGATTTGCTTTCCGCAATCAGATTTGATCCAGTTCATCAAGTATCTTTTACAAATGTAAGTCCCCCCCCCAAACACCAATCTCTTTTGGTAGAGGGTTATACACTGAGACTATCTACTTTACTGCTTTAAAAATAAAAAGAAAGAAACATGCTACAGACCCTGGATTTACTTTGTTAGAACCTAGAAACAACTGATATATTGTTCAGCACACTGCACTGTTTCGAACTTGGGCTTGGGATCAGTTGAGTTGGGAGCTAGCTTGGGATTTGCTCGTCATGCAAACAAGCCAGGCTCGGGCTTCTTTTCCAGCTTAAGCAGGCCAATGCTCCGATATTTCTCATTTTACCATCTTAGCTAATACTGTCATTTGGAGAATGTCAAGACTATGCTTAAAGCTCTTACTTGTCCTTACCTACAGTTAGAATAGGATCTTTTAACCTGTCGCGTAGAAGTTTTTGCCAAACGTGCAGTTGTTATTTGCCTTCGGATGTTTTGCTTTTTGTCCAAATTTTGAGATTAAAATTGGAGGGGATAATGGTATTGTTTGAATAGCTAGTCTGGATTTTTTCGAGATTACTATAGATAAGGGTAATAACTCTCTACTGAATTGTTTCCAAATGCCCATATCATCCAGTTTTTTGTACGTTCTTTTCAATGCAGGTTGCAGAGAGATGCTTTGCCTCTATTTAACATTTTGAGACAGAATTACAGAGGTTGCGTAGAACGAGAACCTGCATTTAATGAGGTTTGTTGTACTTGATTTGTCATAGATTTTTTTACAAGGACTTCAAGCAGAACAGACTATCTTGATACTGATATTGCTGTTGATGGGCATGAAGTTGCTATGAGGTTATTGATTTTGCAGTATAGAAGTTTACTGTTTCTTATAAATTTTCCATTGTCATGGCTTAGTTGCTAGATAAAGTTGCAGAGAAGTTTTATGGTGTACGGCGTCAAAGTCCCCTGCAGGGTGTATTCGGAGATTTCTTTAAGGTAATTAGCTGTTGTTATTTTTTCCACTTATGCCTGGGTATGCAAGTAAAATACCAACTCGTGTGGAATGATGATCTATCCCCTGATTATGGTATTCTTAACTTCACGTATAACGATCAGAATAATAGTCCAATGGTGACATCAAAAGTTGTTAAGTATGGTAACATTGTTACCCCCATTTTCTAACTGCTTGAGCTTTTAGAGCATATAGTAACTTTACGTGGTGTCAAAGTTCTTGTTGCACGTCTTGCTTTCCATTCTTCTTGCTTGCATTTGGTCCCCTTTGTGTCATAATGGAACTTACACATAGTGTACTTGGTGGCGGTGCACCTTAATCTGTCTTTCCACGTGCAATTGCATTTGGTGGTGTGGGCTTGCACGTCAGAGGGAGTGTTAAGCATGATAATATTGTTGAGTCTATTTTCTAACAACTTAAGCTCTTAGAGCAACATGTAACTTAACAAAAGGTAGAGTGTCAATCGACGATACAACTTCGAGTAAGCGTAGCAACTTTTCTACCATGTTTTCCAGTGTTGCAAAATATAAGAGAATTTCATTTCCCCCAAGGCTGGAAAAGAGTTGCTTCACGCGAGTAGACAGTTCTAATTAAATAATTTTTCTGCTTATTTAACAGATGATGGGAGGCGAATAGCATGTGGAAAGCTGTTTCAGTTTCTCCGCGTAAAAACAGCTTCCCTAGCCCCGATCTCTCGAGCGCTTCATATTTCATGGTGTCTGAAAGCTCTACTAACCTTCATTGCCGTGCACTCTGCGACTGTAGTCGTATGGATAGTGTGCCTTCCTCTCTTGTTACACTTGATTTGGCTCTTGGATTGTATAAATAGTGTGCCTTCCTCTCTTGTTACACTTGATTTGGCTCTTGGATTGTATAAATAGTGCACCTTCCTCTCTTGTTACACCTGACACTGTGTTGTCGTACTACTAGATGGTACTTTGTCAGACTTAGGCTCTGTTTGGTAGGACTTTCAGTTTTCAGTTTTTTTTTCTAAAATAAAAAAAGAGAAGAGTTCTGGTTTTTTTTAATCAGTTTAAAAAACTGGTGACTGTTTGACAGAATTTATTTTTTCAAAAAACAGAAAAGTCCAAGCGTTTGATAGGAAAGCTCTTTTGCTTATTTATTTATTTATTTATTATTATTTATTTTAACATAATTAAGCATAATTGAACTGATATATTACAATGTCTTACACATAATTAAACATAATTCTCCAAATGTATTACAATAATGTTTTACAAATAATTAAACAAATACATTACACCCGCATTCTTTTATCACAGGATAAGAATCGGCAGGTTGAGGGACAAAAAAAACAGTTTCCAATTACAATTTCCAATTACAACTTAAATAAGACTTTGATGCTGAATCACAAGAAAATCATGCTCATGAATAACAGCCGAAGGAAGAAATAGCAGTTACAATTTTAGAGAATAAAATTGAAAATGACACAACTACATACAGGAATCATTCTAATCGATACTCCTGAATGCAAAAAATTAGAAACATTATTCAACGCACAGCAAATGAGACTTGGATGCTGAACCACGACAAAGAAAATATGTTTGATAGTAACACACAAGTGAAAAAAAATAGTCAAGCTCCAAATTGTTCCAATCGATACTCCTAAATGCACAACATTAGGCGCAGTAAATCTCGATGCTGAATCACATGAACAAATCATGATTGACAATCACAATCGAAGGGAAAAAAAAAAGCACACAACTACATAGAGGAATCAGATGATAAGAGGAAGTGATATTGCATATAAGCGCAAAAAAAACAAAAACAAGCAAAAGGGAGAGATACCCGGTTTAGATGGAGGCGGTGGCTGTGGTGAGAGATGAGATGCGATCCAGAAATTTCAAGATGAGATCGAGCTCCGCAGATGTGGACTCCCCCAGATGCGATTCGGCCGAAGAGATGAGATCGAGCTCCGCAGCGAAGAGATGTTCCCCAGAAAGAGCTGTTCGTGGCTGCGCCGGAGAAAGAAGGGACGGAGGCGGTGACCGGCGATGGAGGCGGTGGCTGTGGTCCTGTGAGAGATGAGATGCGAGCAGAGCGGTGGCTGTGGCTGTGGACTCCTCTTGTGCGATTCTTTGATTTGGCAGATCTTTTATTTTTGCTGCTAGCAAGACTCGAAGGCCAAATCGCATAAGTTAAGCCTTCTAGACGCGTGAAAAAGAGGCTTCAAAAAGAGCTAAAAGCTCTTTAAGAAAACCCACTTCCTCTTTTTAAAGAGTTGGGCTTCTTTAAAAAGACATGTCACTACCAAACATCCCAATTTTTTGGGCTTCTCTCTAAATTTTAAAATTGGGCCAAAAAAGAGGTGAAGAAAAGCATGTCAAACGGCCCCTTAATTGATTCATTCTTTGGAAAGAAACTTGTCCGTTGGACCGTATCAATTTGGTGCTGATTCGAGTGCAATTGTACACAGCAGTCCAAGACTCAAAAGTGACTCCAACCTTACTCCTTAAACTTTGTTTCTAACTTTGACGTGGCATTAGCAAGTTTGACGCAGAGCTGAATCTGAATTGTCGCCGAAGATGCAATGGCAGCGTATTTTATTTTCTTTCGTGACAATGGAGTGCGGATAATTTAAACTCACAGGTAATCACCAATTATCTCATATCACCCAAAGGTTTTTCACAAAACATAATCAATATATTTTTTTCCTCCCCCAAACAAGCCAAAAGAAAAGGGAATAAAATTTGAAGCTGTCGTCTTTTTTTCCTCATAGATGGAAAGAAATTGCCAGCGCATTACTAGTGATATCAGTTTTTTTTTATCACTTGTACACGGGAATTATATATTATTATTATTACTATTACAACATACTGATAAAAGCCACATTAATAACATGGTAACAAATATATTAAAACTTAAACAAAAGAATAGTACAAATTAAATGTTCACCAACTAACCAAAAATTGGAACGAAAAGCAAATCACATGGTAAGAGTTGCCATAATTGTGCCTGCTCAAGTTTAGAACGAATTAATTAGAATTGCATGATTTTCCACTTAGACGCGAGAGAATTATATATACTGTAAGATGTTTAGATAATGCATCAAACCTGAAACAAAAAAGAAGTGATTTTGATCAAGTCTAAAAGAAGAAAAAATGGCTTAAGGTGATAATTACGTACATTTTAATTTCTTTTCTGATTATAAGACTAGTACAAGTTGAAAAAAAAAATGAGAAGATACTCTCCTAGAAAATATGAACCTAATAACAATTCAACAGGGCTCAAGAACGTGTAAAGGCAGGAGAGAATAATTAAAGCGAGAGATTTAGTAACTTAAAATATGAAAATTGTAGAAGGAAAATAAAAAGAAATAGTTTTTACTAATAAAAAGTACTTTAACTTTACCTTGTGAGACGCTACGAGAGAAAAGGATATCAAAGTAAGTGATGACGTGATAACTTTCTCTTAACTTCGATTTTATAATAAATAGTAATAATATTACTAAACTCCTCGAGTTTAATACTATATTACAGTCGAGGCGTTGACCAGACATAAGTGTGAAGGCGTTAAAGCTTTTTGTAGAAAGACGTGATTACCCTCCGAATCTTCTCTCTCTTATCCACGTCCATTTCACTTGTATCTCTTATATTCTAGGGCTAATGTCACTGAGGTTAGGGAGTAATTACAGTCAAAAACACTAATTTTTAAAATGTAACATTCCATGACCAAAAGTGTTTCAAATGTATCACCCGTGTCCATCCGTCAGGGTTCCGTCCAAAAAGTATAATTTTTTATGATGTCAGCAATACATATTTTTAAAATGACAAAACTACCCTTGTGAGTAATTTTTAAAGTTTTTTAATATACTGAATAATTTTTATTGTATATATTGAGTAGTTTTTAATATACTGTATATACTTTTTAATATACTATGTATACATAATTTTCGTTGTCATCCCCCAGCTAACTCGCCGGCAGCCCCCTCCCCTCGCCCCACGCCGGCAGTCCCTTCCCCCTTACAAGCCATGGCAGCCCCACTACCGGCCGCACAAGCGGTCGCCGGCGACTAACTCCGTTCCCCGCCCCTTCATCGAAATGCCCCTTCATCATGCCTCTGCGAGCATCACGCCGATGCCACCGTGCCGCTACCACTGCAACCGTCCGATCGATGTTGCCGACAGACCTGTCGCCGGCTAGCAACTCCGGTCAGCAGCCCCATCACCGGCGATCAACTCCGGCACTCCTTCACCGAGCGCCATCACCAACGCCTCCGCGAGCACCGCGCCACAACCATCTCGCCGCTGCCACCACCTCCCGGGATTTATCACAGGCTCCATCTCGAGGGAAGGCGACGCCGGCGACGGGAAAGAAGAAGGGGAAGGCTGCGGCCGACGGTGTTTGTGACAGAAATGGCCAAATGGGCTTTTGGGGGGGGGGGAGAGGGGGTGGGGGGGAGATTAATGACATTAATGACATTAAAAATAAGATGAAGAGTAATGGCATTAATGGAAGAAGATGAAATAATGGCATTGAAAAATAAATAAGTTTCCAACTTAGGGGTAATAAAGTCTTTTCATTAGAACCGTTAGAATTTTTAAGATTTCGTTTGGTCAATGGACATAAATGTAATTTGTCCAAACTATTGTCCTTGGCTGTAATTACTCCTAAACCTCAGGGATATATGTGTAATTAGCCCTATATTCTAAGAGCATCACCGTACATATACATGAAGGTGTCTGCCCCTTCTATGCCAAGGCCACCATCATATCCTCTACCACCCAACAACCACCGCTACACCACTCCACCATCACTTATCACCACGCTGCAACTAATACGGACCCACCGTTGTCGCTACAACCAACTTTAAGACCCACTGCTGCCACAACCAATGCTGACTCACCACCACCACAACCAAACCCATAATCGATCCTATAACTTGCTGCCACGACAACACCTACAAAATTACTAACACCATTATTGCACTTCATGAAAGTGTTCAATCAATTTGCATGTGCTCGCACGCACGTGTGTTCGCGCGCTTGTCTGTATATATATGTGTGTGCGAGGGCAAATTGGTGGTGGTACTGTCAGTTATGGTGGGGGTAAGTTGTAGTTGGTTGTGTTGGGGTGCTGATGGCATGAGTGAGATGGGACTACTTGGGTATGGTGCAGCAGTAGGGTGCTGATGGCAAGGGTGAGATTGGGTTGCGTGTGGTGGACTTGATCGATAAGGTGAAGTGTTACGGTGGACCGGGGGAATGGTGTCAAGGTGGACTAGGAGGCCAGTTGTGGTGGCCTTGTGGTACTTGGTGATGGTGGAATGGTATTAGGGTGATGCCACGGTGGTTGTTGGGTGATTGGTTTGGCTTTTGGTCTATGGTGGTGGCCGGTGTAATGGAGCTTGTGTTGTGGGCTGTGGTGGCCTTCGACTTGTGTTGGCGGCTATGGCAACAGTGATGAGGTAGAGGAGAGAGACGTGTTTAAATCGAAAGCTATATATTCTTAAAGACTTAGGCCCATTTGACACTCATTATTTTTTCAGTTTTTTTTTTTCAAAAAAAAATGCGTTTGGTAATCTTTCTTTTTCCTTCTCCAATTTAAAAATTAGTTTTTAAACTGAAGAAGATTTTTTTTTTCACTTTTGGTTTTTTTAAACCACCACCACAACCCTCCCACCGCCGGTAGCTACCTCAGGTGACCACCGTCGGCGACTGCTGGTAGCCGCCACCGGCAGCTACCGCCGGGCGACAGCCACCTCCGGCGACCACCGACGGCCGGCAGCCACCTTCGGCCACCACTGCCGGCGACTGCCAGCAGCCACCTCTGGCGACTGCCGAAGACAACCGCCGGCAGCCACCAGCCACCACCACTGTTAAGCCTCACCACCGCAAACCACCGCAAAATAAAAACTGGGTTTTCAAACACAAAAAAAAAAAACTCAAAATAAAATTGGGTTATCAAACACCTACTTGTTTTTGTAAAAAAATAATTAAACTGCTCTTTAATTTTTTCAATTTAAAAACTGAAAACCAAAAAAAAAATTATCAAACGAAAAGCGTAGCATAAGCATTTTTAAAATGCGAAATGGCTACATCAGTCAAAATCTTTAGTTAGTGTTAAAGAATTCTAACGTTGGGAGAATCTTTTAGTCTTTTTTCATATTTTGGATATGACTGTCCACTTTGTCAAATATTTGATTGTAATTTACCTCTAAACTAAAGAAATTTAATGATATTATCCTATATATGTGTGTGTGTGTCTCTCTCTCTCTCTCTCTCTCTCTCTCTCTATATATATATATATATATATATATATTTATAAAACCCTAAAATCATTGACCTTTACCTAGTCATCCAGAAATATTTAAACAAATTATCCTCAAGGAGTCAGGGCATCTCACCTACGGTGACAACAAACAAGAGCTCCCTGCCTAAGCCAAAGGGGAGGGCACATGCAAACATGAAGTGGAATTCGGAAACAATTTCTACAAGCAATATTTATTTAGGTGTTATGCCCCAACCTAGGTATGGGATCCACTTTTTTATAGATGACATGAACCACAAAGTTCCGCATTATTTAAAAGTCAAAATCTGCACAAAAGTTGGAAGAATTAATTTAGTACCAAAGAGTTTTTAGCTTAATAATCGCAAAAAGATAAACTCTAGAAAAGAGAGAGACATTGGACTTTGGGATCCACCGATTGAGGTTAAGTTGGGCGTCTTGATGTCTATACTCTTCGTCATCTGGCGACCCCTTAATCACTTGACCGTATCATTGAAAGTTTTTGGGGGTTACTTTTCAAACAATTTTAGTTTCACCATTGTTGGCGGCGGAGTAGACTCCCCTCGTGATGGCACAGACTTCAAATGAAATAGCGAACGACATATTTAAGCTCAAATATAAGGTTGGGCGTATACATATAACGAATCTATAACATCCGGCGGTACCATTGGATGATTGCTGGCCCTTCGTTTCATCGGTGACGGATGAGAAAGTTTATTATGTCGTAGGGTTGGACATGTCACTTTCAGGGGACCGTTTGGCGGGATTTTTTCAAGTTGTAAAGATAACTCGACAATGGTTTAAGGCTCGTCGTCTTGTTAAGTTCGGCTCGACCATCAGATGACTATCCGAAAGCTTACGCCTGGACGCTTTATATTGAGCACTATTTGAAGCACGTGAAGCTAAATGAGCCAAGCTTGACTAACCTTAGGCCACCTAAGCTCATTTATTGTCATGAAAATAACACCTACTACTGCTCAGAACGCACAAAGTAAAGTTTGAAGTGAAATGATCTATTGAAAATTGGATGAAAACGAAATCACAATAAAGAATTTGAGGCGCGTAATTATTTTTTTAAGGCTTTAATCTCCAATAGAAATCGAGTTTGCTGATGGGTTACTCCATAATACAACGCCTTCTTGGAGAATCTCCAAACATCAAATTCAAAAATTTTCCTCAGAATTTTCCTTAGAATATTCTTTGAAGTAGTGCAAGTCTTGACTACAAAAAATTTTACATAAAAGAAAAGATTTGAAAATTGCAAGTGTTTTGAAAGAAGATAATCACGATGTATTTAGAAAACCCGAAAGGACGCATTTTGAATAAAGATAACTATGAAGAAAAACAGTTGCAACAATCATAAATTCAAACTATAACTTCCAAAAATAATTTGAAATAAGCTATAAGTTAAATTAATATAATTAGTCACACCCTTTTTGTAAAGCTTACTTTCAAAAATAAATACATAATTACGTTTTTTGTAAAGTGCTAAGCGCACCCTCACGTGTGTAGAACGAGAACTAGCAAACTCTAACCTTCTTACCAAGTACATTGGAAAAACAGTGCCCCGCTTATAGACCATTTTCCAAACTCAATTTTTTTTTTTTGGTTAATAGGCGAATTGCATAGAAATATAAATAGGTATCTGGCCTTAGGGCCATACAAAGTGATTACAAACAGGGGACATCTATAATAGTCTGAAATATAGTGAACTACACATATCGAGGAATGGATCATCACAACAAAACCAAAAAGAGCGTAGGCTAGCACTGCACATGATCGCCAACCCAATCTTGATAGACAGAAGTCCGGGCATGACAACAAAAGAAGCAAGGAAGCGTGCTTCCTTCAAAAGGTGTGGAGCCGCCCAGTCAATACTAAAGTGATGATAGTCCATTACAGTACTACAAAAGTCATAGATAATGAGTGTCATCGTATCTAAAATGTCCTCAAAGTCTGTCATCCGTTTAAGGATGAAAGAAGAATCCGTTAGTACCGATAGATGTAAGGAATTTTGTTTAAAAGCCCAGGAAGATGCAATTTGAAGGCCATGAGCTAAGGTCGTATACGTATCATAATGGAGGAGTGGAGAAAGCCGCTGATCCACATCTAGAGTTATTCGAGAAACAAACTAAACCAATACCCGCACGTAGTCGCTTATTATGAAAACACGAATGAATGACCATGGTAATGGTGTGGGGGTTTAAACAGGGGCAAGGAGTATGGCTTTTGTGCACTAGGATTGGTCCAGAATGGTGGGCCGCAAAGGAAACATTATTGTTTAGAAGACTCCGAGGCTGTGGTAAAACATGGGTAGATTTGGGGACCTTAGTTAATGCAGAAGTGAGGTTATCTGTAACTGTAAGGATTTGTGGTAAAATGACCCATGGGTTAAAAGGTATATTGCGGAAAACACAATTGTTTCGGTGTGTCCAGATGAACCAAAGCGTGACGAAAAAATATATACTGGTCATGGAATTTGAATTCTTGGAGAAAGACACTATCCAAACAACGAGCCATTCTCGTCTGGAGCAAAGAATGTCTTCTGTATGTATGCCCAGAGGGATGCCAAACCAAATTGGCCTAACACTTGGGCATTTCAGGAAAAGATGATCAGTATCTTCCGGATGAATTTCACATAGAGGGCAGATGTCGTCCGTGAGATTGCTACGCTTCCTAAGGTTTGTTCTCACCGATAACGATCCTATAGAATCTGCCAAAACAAAAAACAAAACTTAAGGGGCCCAGGCAATCTCCATAGTTTTTCCCAAATACGAGCACTGGAGCTGCTTGGTGGGAGAGGGAGTTTATCACATGAATTCAAAGTCGTAGCCTTTGCGTTGTAGAGCATGTGATAAGCTGAGGAAACTGTAAACTCGCCATGTACTGTTTGTCCCCAGACAAGTTGGCCATCAAAATCCATAAGTAAAATATGAATAGCCAGGATAGACTTGGCAATTGGAGGAGTAAACATGTTTTTAATCCTGGTCTGGTCCCACCTTCCATCCAAAATCAGGTCACTTACAAATTTGACATTTAAAGCATTATTTCCCACCGGTGTCAGATGCCTATGATCCCTCACGGGGATCCAACAATAATTCCAAATGGATATACTTCTGCCATTACCAACCTGCCACCTAAGACCTTGGAGTAATGTCTTTCATCCATTCAGAATACTACGCCATCCAATTGAGAAGTTACCTCGAGACGATGTCGTTAGGAAACTGCTTTTGGTACAGTATCTACCTCGCATAACCTTGGCCAGGAGAGATTCCGGTTCTATCATGATTCTCCATGCCACTTTAGAAAGAAGCGCTTGATTAAAGATCCTACTATCCTTGAACCCCAGGCCACCAAAATGACGTGGCCCACACAACGCATGCCGGTTCATCCAATGTATGCTTCGATGATTTTCATTACCTGCCCACCAGAAATTTGCCAACATGGAATCTATCTTTCGACATACATTTGCGGGAAAAAGACATACTTGCATGTGGTAAATTAGGAGAGATTGAAGAACATATTTGATTAACGTAGCACGATCAACTCTGTTTAGGAGAAGACCCTTCTAGCTTGCACATCGATGATGAATTTTCTCAACTAAGTAGCGGAAGAAATCTTTCTTGTGATACCATCCAGCGTGATTCCTAAATAAGTCCCAAAGGAAGGTGACATTTTAAAACCCAAGCCTTGGTCAACTAGATTCATATCCTCCTGACCAGTATTTGGGCTCAAGATAACAGAAGACTTGCTGAAGTTAATTTGCTGGCCTAATTCGGAGTAGTAACGATCCAATAGAGATTTAATATTTGCTATCGAACGAGAAGAAATCTTGGTAAAAATCATAACATCATCAGCAAAGAATAGGTGATTTATGGGTGGACTCTGGATTCCTGCTTTGATACCCTCAATCTCATGCATTCCTTGTGCATGAGTCAATGCTGCTGAGACGCCTTCTTCACAAAGAATAAACAAATACGGTGATAATGGGTTCCCCTGCCGTAGTCCGCACTTTGGTTGGATTCGCGTTGACGGTGATCCGTTGACCAATACTTCATAGGATACCGTATATACACACTATATCACAAGTCTGATTAGATGTGCAGGGAACCACATCTTTCGGAGAACAGCTTCAAGATAATTCCAGCTTATTTGGTCATAAGCCTTACTCATATCCATCTTGATAGCACCAAGGATGCCCTTTGCTATTTTTGTAAGCCGAATTTTGTTGGTTAACTCTTGGGCAATAAGGATGTTATCAGCAATGTATCGCTTGGTCACAAACGCATTTTGAAACTGAGAAATCAGGTCACCTAAAGATCCTTTGATACGATTAGCAATCACCTTTGACACAGTGACAAATGGCATCTTAATACTAGGGTTAAATACAGATTACTACCATGAAAGTATATTAAAATCTCACTTGAGGACCCATATTTTTAATTTTTACACATCAGGGTGTAGAGTTTTAATTTTACAATTAGTAAGCATCTCATTTGATTTTCCGTCCAAATTGATAACGGAGCGATGGGTATAATCGCCAAACTCTTTAAACATTAATTATATAATCAATCCTTTCATCACCATCCCTACTAATCACCCTACCGTCATCACCTACAACCCCTGCCAACCACACCCACCGATCTACAAGCCCCTGCCGCCACAACCAACTTGCAACTAAACCCTGCCGCCACCAAAGCATAGGCAGATCCATGTCCTAGAGCTGCCGAATTGATGCCATCAGCGATGCCGCCATACCACAAGCATTCCAATCTTTTTTGAAATTTTAGTTTGAGATCTACTTCAATTTTGAAATAATGTCATTTTTTAGATATGTTGTTCTATGATGATGTTAGTGTTGGTGCAATTAGAAGTGGCGGTGATGGGTGGGTGTGCTATTGATTGATTGGGTGTGCTTATTGTTGTTGCGATGGTTGGTTGGAGGTGTTTGGAGGGGTGAAGGATGGTAGGGCAGTAGCAAGTTTAGGCTGCGATGGTGGTGGTGAAAGAAATTAAGGGTGGAGGAGGGCAGTGGCTGGGAAAGGAGGTGGTGGCAAGAAAGGGTGGTGGTTGGTGGTTTGTGTGTGTACATGTGTGTGTGGTGGGCGATGCAGGGATAGGGGACGGTTTGAGTGTGTGTCGGTGTGTGTGGCGTGGACTGATGGTGCCCAGGGAAGAAGGCGGTGGCCGAAAGGGGGTAGTGGCGGGGGAAGGGGCGACGATTGGTGGGTTTAAAGGGGGTGATGGGCCAAGGGGGGCCAGTTTGGGTGTTCTGTGTGGCGAGCTTTCGGTCAAGAAAGCGACAATCGGAAGGGATGACGATTTTGCCCCTGACCATTTAGAAGCAAAGTCAGAGATTAGGACGGAAAATCAGATGAGGTATTTATTAATTGTAAAATTAAAACTCTAGACCCTAATGTGTAAAAATTAAAAATATGGATCCTCACGTGAGATTTTTGTGTACTTCTAGGATACTAATCTGTATTTGACCATAAATACTACTGCCTAATATACTTACTTTTAGTGTTTGGTGTTCTTCACATCCCACTAAAACTCAAATTCAACAAAGGTTCTATGTCAGGGCAGAGAAAAAGAAAAAGAAAAACAAGTTACAAGTCTAAGCATGTTGGAATCATGATATTTTGGAATAAGATGTGCATCCTCATCAGAAAGATCAGTACTAGAATATGATGTTTGACTTGCTTCATTTCAGTTTCATGAAGGGTATCGCTCCAAGTAAACTTTCATTACAAACAGGTTCTATTATTGAAGTTCAGATGAAATGCTGTTGAACCTGAAAGAAAAGAATCATTTCGTGGTAAACCTCCACCTTGTTATAGTGCTTGACTTCTGACTTCCATCCTTGCATGATAAATCTGTAATGGCAAGGAGATGAACATCTAGGAAAACTCCGAGCCATAACCTGAGATCCTGCAAAAGAATGAAAAGCACTAAGATGTATGCAACTTTATCTGTACAAGAGAAGTAATCTGGGTGTATAAACTGGAGCAATAGCTGCATAGCCAGAGAGCAAAATGGCCATTTCATCCCATATCATTAGCAAACTCGAGATGGGTTTTCTTCTATTATTCCACTGTAAAAAGCAGCAATGAAGGGCCTCATACACGAACACATCCCAACAAGAGTACAAGACCATCTACCCCTCTACCAGAAACACCACACCGTTGTCCTTGAAGTAATGCGTTGTGTGATCTACCACCTACACAGGCAGGCAAATGATAACAGTTTATTCCAAAATTGACTGAAGAGGGACATATATGTTAAGTGCAGAGGAAAAATAAAAAACACGAGGTTCACCTAGTCTTGAATATCATGAATAGACTTCCAACGTTTTCATGAATAGATATCATAAAAACATGATTGTCTGTTAAATCGGTGAGTAACTATTAGTCTTGAACATCATGAATAGATTTCCATGCCATTACGTGTTGGAAACATCTTGATATTTTTATGTAAATCAATTTACGAGCATAATCCGTTCTAAAATGCTAATATATGATTATCTGCGGGAACCTCTGGGTCCATTGTGAAAAGGTCGTCTTAAAAATAAAGTGCCATCATTTTCATTGTTCATTATTTACCTTGTATTGAGATACAACTAGATCAGTATCAACATTTTTGCAAAAGCAAACTTCAGAACTTGTTTCTTTTAGTAAGACAAGGTTTTGCTCCTACCAAATAATTTCAAGTTTCTAAACGAGTGACAAATATTTCTACTTCTTATCCAATCTCTAGCAACTATTTTACCATGCTTTTACTCTCTACTTATCCGGGGTTTTTTTTTTTCTGTATTTGCTGTTTCTATATTTCCAATGTTATTTCGTGTATGGTCCCAAACTTCAAAAACCTAATAGGACTAGTAGAATAATTTCGGTCAGAGATTCATTTTACAATCGATCTATTGAACTTCCGGTTTCCTGTTCTAAATGGATACATATTTGAAACAGAAGCAGTACAAATCCCAAATAAAGGGGACCAGGTGACACCTGATGGAGTTGAAACCTGAGTATCTATCACTTGAATCCACTATAGTACCCCTCATTTTGAACGTTCCATTACCATACCTCCTGTTTCTACGTACATAAATGTGCATAGATGCAACACCTAATGAGGTGTTTGTCTTTTATGGATGCACTTCAGAAAGATGAGGTGCCAAAATGAAACTCTTAATACCTGAGTAGTAAAAGCAAGATTTCAGGGATACTTGGGCACACCTTTAAAGTGCTCACACAATCAAGATGCATGAGATGTAGTTAAGTAGTCAGTTTTAACTCAACACAGTGTCCTGTACATGCATTCTTTTTCATAGACAACAAGAAGTGTGGCCAAGGCTTTTACGTACTATGGAGTATTTGCCAAGATGGGCAAGGATTCATAGATTTAGATTGCATCCCAGTTGATCAACTATAGACTTTTATCAATTTTCACCCAAAAAAAAAAGGAAAAAAAAAAAAAACCTAGTACAACACTTAGCAAGCAACGTTTCAGACATCATAACAACAAATGCTATTTCAAGACCAGAGAATTTTCTATCCTAAGACTGTTTAACAGCTTAATGTTGAAAGGTACAAGCAAGCCAATGTTTGTTTGTATGTTTGGCATTAGATGAACTCAGACCAAAGATCGACAAGAAAATGGGTCACTGTGAATTGAGGTCAAGAGCTTCAGATCGCAAAAAGAAACTCTCCACAAAAGCGGGGGTAAGGCTGCATAAATCAACCCTATGCCGAGCCTGCATTACAAAAGCCTAGTGCACTGGGTAAACAAGATGACATTGATCTTCTTTATCAAGAATGTTAGGTACTCCCTTAATCAACTGGACCAATGTCGTAATGGTATAGGAAAGAGATCATTGTCCAACTAAATCTACATTCAGTCTAAATCTTTTGGATGGGGTACATATCAGTCATCCTTCATGTTAAGTATCATAATCCATACCAGAATGGTCAATTAGGAAACTATAAAATGCACCAATGGCATGATTGAACATTGGTACAATGAGGAAAAGAAATACTTACGTTGGTATTGCTCAATTCAAGGTTATAAAAGTCCATTTTCTCTGCCACAAATAATGGCCCAGCATGCCATGTACCTCGATTCAGCTTCAAAAACTTGGGGCCTGCAATTCTGAACACACGCACATCCTCAACAGCAGGAGGCACATATAAATGACCACAGGGTGACTGCACAACATTCGCGCCTTTGCCGTCCCTACTCTTATTTGAATTCACTATGGATGACTTAGCAACTCCAAGATACCAAACTTGGCCACCTATTGAACCAAGACACTGGGTCACACTGGCATGATGTGTTATTGTAGAAAACTTGAGTGCTCTGTCTGCAAGACTCATTATGTAGAACCTGATCACATGCAATTATGCACCATCAAAAACTCATAATATTGCTTCTATAGGTTAATTTGATTGCCATGTTAGAGGAAAGGAAAAAAGAAAGAAAAAGGTGGCTCAATGCATGAGGCATCCACCATTACGTAGTCTAGGGAAGGCTAGATTTAAAAATATCCCTTCAAGTCTTTAACTAACAAAAGAGCCAGCCAGCAAATGCATTTCATGAAGCACAGGCACCTTTATGGGCGGAGGTATTATGGCCGACACTTACCAACACCCCGACAGTTCACCTACACCTCCAGATATGTGCCAAACACACCTCGGAGGTGTCAAATTTTTTCAATTTATTGGACACTTTGTCGGACAGTCCTTGAAGAAGTGTCGGACACGTATGGGGCTGAAAGGTAATAGTTATAACTTACTTCGATGTTCGAAATAAGATATGAGGAAAAGTCAAGACTTTTTTAGGAATCAAAATTAGACAAACCGTAGTATAAGAACAAAACGTATGTCCCTTTCTTTGTTCTCATCGGCTGCTGCGGTGCTGCCTAACCGAGAGGGCGACGAAGACGAAGGAGACAGAGTATCTCTACCGGCTTTTATTCTTTACTGCAGTCTTTCGTTCTCATCTCTATCTCTTTTTCGTTCTAATGGACTGCTACTTTTTAGTTCTCATTTCTTCCCTATTGTTTCTTCCTCTCCCAATCCAAAGTTTTGTAGCTATAAAGAAAGACAACAACTCTTGTAAGTCCGTTCCAATCAGCTTATTCAATTTGCAGCTTCTCTCCTTTCTTCACTGTTAAAATTGATCTTCAAAATGCTATTTGATTTCGTAGATGGATCCAAGTGGTGTTAGTAGTGCGAGGGAAGATGATCCAGGTAAGACATTGTGGAGATTCTTAACAAGGTGGAGCAAGGCTGCATGAGGAGACATGACTTGGGAGTGCAATTTTAGAGGTGGAATGAGCTGGAAACTTAGTAAACCTGTGCATTTATAAAATGTTAAAAAAAAAATGGGGTGTCTCGCAGTGTCCGAACTTTGGCTTTGTGGAAGTTGTGCTATATATATGGTGTGCTGGTCGTTCTCAGTGTCGGATGCAGTGACCGTGTCGATGCTACCTAGCCACCGATCCTTAGACAAAATAGGCCCATATTGTGTGCATAATGGTGGCTTATATATCGTACACAACTCTTGTAGGGAGTAATCTCAAATAGAGAGTCCCCACACATCATCTATGGTGACACCGATTGCTGCAACCATCCGGACCCTACGCAGTATGCACGACAAAGCATGACTGCACGAGATACATTTTGCTTAGTTGGCGAGGTTCAATTGGCTGTGGCCACTAAAGACGTGACTTCCTACCAAAGAACACTTCTATCTCCATAGGCAGGAAAGTTGAAAAACTTCGACCAAAAAATTCATCATTGAGCAAGAAGCTACATAATTGAGCATGATATCACATAATTTTAGTATAACACGTACAAACCCTCCTAAAACAGGTTCAACCATAGCATATAGTTAACAAAACACAACATCAAAACATAGCATATAGTTAACAAAACACAATATCAAAATGCAGTAATGATCACATAATGAAGAATTAGGACAAGATAAGCCCTAGGAGAGAGAAAGGGGAGACCTTGGGGTACCTCGGCTGAGGTCAAGCTGGGCGTCTCGAGGCCCGAACTCGTGGCCGTCCAGCGATCCTTCGATCACTTGCCCGAACTCCTCGAAAGTCTCCGGAGTTGCCTCCACCGGTTTCAGCTTCTTCACCGCCAGCGGCCCTGGCGTGGACTCGGCGGAATATTCCATTCGTGATTATATATTAACGTCTAAAAGTAGTAAAGAACGGTGCCGAGTTTATCAGATTTAGGATATTTCGCTTCCGCGAGCTCTATAGAATATGGTTGGCTGCCAAGGAATCTTCCCTACCGCTAATAGTAATTAATAATCGTTAATATTTTTTATTTAGCAGAGTTAAAAAATACTTTTAAAAATTATTACCGAAAGTGTTAACAGAAAATTCGTTAAAAATATTTAACGACTATTAACTAATATATATAGGGTGAAAAGAAGATTCTTATATTTTGAATAACAGTCAAAATTTGTTGTTATTTTTATACCGTAGTATCATACTCTTTTTCTTCATATGGATCATTAAGATGAAGGGGTGTGTTTAATAACACAACTAAGCACTTAAAACTTAAAGTATTCGATGATTTCAATTAAGTGAGTTTGATAACGCTAAATCTTGTATCACTTAAAAAATTAATTTTTTAAAAAAAAATTGACTAAAATTTTAAGTCACAGCGTACTTACTTAATACGGGTCACTTAATTTTTAAGTGAGATGGTTAAAAGTTATTCAACATATTTTTACATACAAAATTAATTACCACCACGATGCCGCCTCAATTAATTTGCTAACAATACCGCCCCCACCATGCTACAACCACCGCGACAACCATTATTTCTTTTTACTAACACCACAACAATTACCATGACCTAGCCGCCACTATCGCTACCACGATGACCATAAAGACATCGCTACCACGATGACCATAAAGACATCGCAACCCTTGTCATACTATCACTGTCGTCGCCGCATCCATTTCTGCCAAAATTATCTAAATATCCACACACTACAACCACTACCATCACCGTCATGTCGCCGTCTATTGAAATCATCACAATTACTAATGTCATGTCGCCATGCACCATTATCGCCACCATTAACACCTTTTCACCGCCGCCTCTACTATCACTATCACCACCAATATCACTCTATCATCACTGCCATCACCACCAACACGATTTTAGCCCCCTAAAAAGTTAAAAAGTACATAAATAAATGCATAATTTTAATAAAATAAAAAAATTCAAACATTTACTTTTGTTTGCCAAACAGGTTAACTTATTTTCAGTAAAAATTCAATCGCTTAAAGTTTTCAGTTTTACGAATTCAGCGCTTACCTTTTTCAACACTTAAATTTCAGTTTTATCAAACAGTCCCGAATTCTTATCTATAAGTTAGATTTTCAAAACTCGTTATTATATTTAAAATAACTTTCTTAACATTCTTTTTGCTCTCCCACACGTCTAGATCCAAGGTTATCATTGGCACAATAACACTCATTATTTGTGATTCTCTGTTATATGATTCTAGATTTTTGTCACTATTATATCAATATCTTTAGCTGCTTTTACAAGTCATGCCTGCGAAGTTGTTTATCGAGACCAAGGTCATGGGTGTGCTATTGTTAGGAACTTTTGCTCCAAATGTCTAGCAGCTTAGTTATTTTTATAATTTGATATCTACTAGTTAAAACTCCGTACTATGCATGGAAAAAGTTAAAGAGAAACATCATTTAATATACAATACTATCAAAGAATAAAAATATCAATTAAAAGCAACAAAATATAGAGAGTTACAGGAATCCAACTATAAGCCCAACTTTTACCCAGCACAATTACATCCATATCTTAAGAGGTAAAGTGTGTTCAACTAAGTTGCTCCAATTCCTATAATTAGCGTACTTTTAGATTCATTTGACAAGTCTCAACCAAATAAATATGTAGCTCATTTCGAACATAAGAATGGCTGTGTACATATCATATCATAATATGATAGAAGGTTCTCGTCTTTAGCTTGCGACTCGGTATAAGCACTTTATTTTTAAGATATTCATCTTGGTGAAAGGTTATTGCATTACTAATTAAAATGAGAAGTGGTTCTCATTGTGTAGCCGTACTCTAACAATTTCATTGCATTTTTTCCTTTTAATTTGTAGTTGTTATTTGAGTTCAGTTTATTGGTTACATGTGCTAAACATTATATTATAAGTTTTCAAAAGAGCCAGAAGAAACACAAACAATAAGATGAATTGAATAGGTCAAATAATCAATGCATTTCTTAAAAAGAGCGTTGCCAAACTTGCAATAACCATGCCAAAACACACTAACCATACTGTCCTTTTATAAGGTTGAATTGAATCACTTTATTGTACCTATGGTTTCACTTCCTTAAATGCAATCTCAATTCTGCTTTCTCACTATTACAATTGTTGATGCTAACATAAATTATTATTCATGTTAATTTTTTAAGCCTTCAAGGATAACTGTATTGAATGTACATTCTTATGAAGAACTTTAATTTATGGTAACAAATATGACATGGTAAAATTGTAATGTAAGCCAAGATAAAAAAAAAAACCTAAAACTCTTTTACGTTTTTTAGTTAAGAGGAGAAATATTTCATTCATAAAAGGTTTTACAAGCCGTCCTAACTAGTCCATCTATGTTACAGATATAAAAGGTAATATCAAGTGCTACCTTGATGGTTCTAATTAAAAAAAATTCCCTTCATCCTAATTATCATCTACTCCAAAAGATGCATAGTGACATTGTGATACCCAAAAAAAAAAATCGAAAATTAATCTAATCACGAGTTTGATTAATTAATGGGAGATTATTTTACTAAGTAGCATTATGTTGGCGATAATCAAGGCCTTGGGGGTTGAAATGTAATTTTGGAAAGTTAAGGGGCAAAAGTGTAATTTTAGAAAATATGATGAACCATATCCTTATTAAGTAGCATACTTTTGATGATAATGAGGTGTTAGAGGGTTACATGGAGGGTTAGGGTGATTTTAGGGTTAAATTATAATTTTTCAAAGTCGATGGGTCAAAATACAATTTTGGAAACTTGAGGGACTAAAGTGCAAATTATTGAAAGTTGTAAAATGTGTCACAATCGTAGAGAACTCAGCTGAATCGTGGCCCTCTCTTGGTTAAACTAAGCTGACTAAGTTTTATTAAACAATAAAATAAAGGAGGATAAGATGTAGGAAGTAAAAATATAAAAGAAAATTGGTTGGGGTGGAAAATGTAAATAGAGAAAAGTGGCGTGAACAGTGATCGTGAACAGTACCCGGGAAGAAGAACACAGAAACAGAGAGGAAAAAAAGAGAAGGAAAAAAGGGAAGAAAAAGGAGGAAGAAGGAGGAGAAGAAAAGGAAAAAGCAAGAACCCCAAAATTAATCAGGATAGTCTCTTAATCTTAAACACTAAATGCGAAATTGTGGTGATTGAGATTAAATTTTGGTTGAACATATGTGACATAGATATGTATATATATGTTTCGGTTGTGTATATATAATCGGGGATGGGAAAAATTGATATGAGTTCTTGTTGTAATTATGAATATGAGAACTTAGAATGGAGAAAGAAGAGAAAATGGTTATGGTTTCACATTCGGTGTGTGTTCAATGTGTGTTTGGAGGATTTACAATAGGTGTTCTTTGGGTTTGAGATGGGTTATGGATTTTGTGTGTTTAATTGTGTGTAATGGTGTAAATTAAGCGGGTTTAGGGCATTAATGTGTAGATTGTAATGTAACTAAGAGATTAAAAGTGAATTAATGAGGAAATCCATGCGTGAGTGGGAGGAGTGTCCCACATATGAGGCTGATTGAAGGAGGAAGAGGACGTGTGTGTGCGTGAAGGTGAACTAGTGTGTTGATGTGAATAGTGACTGTTTTTGTCACTAAAGGTGGAAATTAAGTAATCAGTTTAGAATTCGAATTTTTAAAATGATCGCGGTTTTGGACAAAACTTTTATGAGGACTCTATGATACTGAGAAGTTTCATTTCTCAAGATTTTGGGTCATTTCAAAGTCGTTAACTATTTTTGATCCAATGGGCTTTTAAGTGCTCGGTCCAAACACCGGTTCGAAAGTTTTGGGCGAAAATTTTGTAAAATACTTTTTTTAACTCAAGAATGAATTCAGGAGGATTAAAATAGTGTCTTAAAGCACTTTTGAGATTTTTCTGATGCCGAGAATCCTTAGAGAGCATTTTGATAATTTGCCACCCGGAGAGGGGTATTTTGGTAATTTTTTGGATAAAGTTCTTCAAAAAGACTTTTTAGTCCGGAAAAAGTTGTAAAATACCTGAAAGGTTATTTTGAAGCAGATTTGGGGTGTTGGAGTGGTAGTGAACCATCAAGGGGTATTTTGATAATTTACCGCCTAGACGGGGTATTTTGATAATTTGTCATGTTGACGCCAAATTTTAGGGAACGCGTGTAATTCAGTGTTTGAAATGGTGGGAAGTGAGGAATGATATTAATACGTTGAAATAATGAGATAGTGGCTATTGCTAATCCGTTGGTAAGCTAGGTTAAGGATCCAATTATTGGATTGGATTAACAAGCTGTCGTAAAGACGCTATAAATGGTTAAATGGGAAGGGGTAGAATTGGGAGTGCGTATATGTGGAATGATTTCTAACGAGCAGAGTATTATTTGACTATGTGATGCAGCTTGTTGCGATCAGAGATTGCGAGTTGCTTCGGCTATAAGCTAATCAGGTAAGGACAATGCGGTTCTGATATGCTAATTCATTGTTCGATTAGCATGCCATGTTGATGACGTGTTGTTGAATTCTTGTCTTTATAATTGGACACCGGTAGTCATTCTGACCGGTATATGCATCTTTGAATTATGTTCTTGAGGACTTAGGGTAGAATAAATTTTCTTAGTCCGCCCTGTTGATAGAATTTAATGAGGATAATGGGTGTCCTAGTATGCTATGATTCGATTCAATTAGCATATCCAAAGTTGATGATGATGTTGTGTAGGGGTTATCGTGTGGTTGTTGTGAGATGTCGGTAGTCGTTGATAGCCGATATCTCTTCTATTTGGGAACACCATTGAGGACTTGTGGTAATCTTCTGCCGAGTTCACCCTATCGTTGATGATGATGTTGTTGAGGTCGTTGCGTGTTGTTGTGAAATGTTGGCATTTATTTGTAGTCGACATTTCTCTTATGTTAGAACGTTGTTGAGGGCTTGCGGTAATCTTCTCCCAAGTCTGCCATGTTAATGATGTTACGTTGAACTCTTGTTATTAGGTCTGAATACCGGTTGATCTTCTGATCTGGTATTCCTTGTTGAGCTATGTTGTTGAGGACATAAGGTGGAATAAACTTTCCCTTAGTCCGCCCTGTTGATGAAGTCTTGTTGCTTGACTATAACGTGGTTAGGGAAAGCACTCTAAATGAGTTCCCTGCTTGTTGACAGTGTCTCTTCTATTTACTTGAGACTGATATGAACATCCCATAAAATGGGGCATCAATATGAGGAGGATGGCCTATGAAACATGATCACTGACAAAGAGGATGTAGGGCGTGCGAGTCGAGTCTGTCATGTCTGGTCAAGTCTAGTCTGTTGTGTCTGAGTTGTATTGCATTTGATTTTCTTTTGATGTTAATGATTTTAATGACTTGTATTTCGTTCATGTTTATCTTTTCAATTTCCTGTTTTAGTGTTCACTTGCATAGTCAGTCAGTCAGTCTTGTCCATGAAGAGGTGGCAGTAATGCTGTTCTATTGGACCTTAAAGCCGCTCAGTCTAACGAAAGAAAAATTATCATTTGACAATTACGCTGATGTCAAAAATTTATTGAAACTTTTGATTCAATTCTATCGTTGAGATGATTATTATTCCTCCGAGTCTCTTGAATCATTTTACTGGGCAATTTGCGTGCATTCCTTATGTTGTATTGTGCAGGCTATAAGGTTGATCAAGGAGAACCTTTTAGAAAGGAAAAAGATACAAGCTAGAAAAGTTGAGCAAGGGGATCAGTTGTATGAGGTAAGAACAGCTAGGAATGATAGAATAAAGAATGTGTTGCGAGATAGGTTGATGAGAGTCTCACGACTACAGTCGTATATTAAGTTGTAACCATTCATGTTGTTTAAAGACCCGAAGGTCTTCCGCTGCAGTATGATGTATGTTTGTAAGAAAAAAAATTTGTAAGGATGCTTTTTGGAGCGTCTATTAATGATGTATGAGGATGTAGTTGCTCTGTATTCAACACAAAGTTTTAAATGTGATTATAGTTGATAACTCAGCCCGGTGATGTCACCTGAGTTGAGGGTGTCACAGACATAAGGCCTTACAAACAAACTACAAGAAAACACATCTTCCACGACAAACAAGCCTCACAACGTGTTTTTCTCGCAAGTCGATAAGTCACGTTATATCAGATCTCCACAACCTCACACACCTATAAGTCTTTTACTGAATACTTTTATCCGACTGTTGTAGTATTCTTTGTACAAATCTCATCAACACTACCTGATAGATATCACTCCATGGCAATGAATGGTAACTCCACTCAGGAGGTGACATTTATCAAAGTACATACATATGAGTTAGCTTTGTCTTAAGGTAATTGATTTTGAGGATAACTTTTGACAGAATATAAGCGGTTGTGTTCAACCATTACATATAATGAAAGTCTAAATAATAGTGTATTGCTAATTAGGTAGTTGAAATGAACACCATCAAAGCAATGTTTCTATCTATTAATTAAAGCTTTAAAAACCAATTGCAAATAAACAATAATATTGCTATAAACTTTGATTACCAATCATCAGAAAAAGAAAAAAAAAACAAATTTGATTACAACTGTTATATTTGATATAAATTGAAGTGACATGCATAGCCATGTCTACACTTTAAACTTATCGTCCATCCTAGCTTTTCAATTTTTTGACATGAATGTCCGTAGGAAAAATATTAGGATCCAACGATATCTTTGCTCCCTTTAGCAACGCCACAACAAAACTATAAGAAAAATCAAAGACTCAGAAGTTTACTTGCATATAGTGTAACATTGAGTTATGCTTACCTTTCACCAAGTAGCCAAAATGATGTATTATTCTTATATACCACTCAGTGGGAAAGTAAAATATCTACAAACTTGGATATAGGCATATGTGGTAGCTAAAATACCTTTCGCAATGCGTACCTTAATATCAAGTGACATATTTGCATGAAAAACTAGAGTCTTAATCACATAATTTCAGACCACCCAACCGTCTAAAGAGAAAGGTACCAAAGACGAGCACCTTTGGGTTGCCACCGAAAACTCCGATGAAGCCAAAAGTTGGAAAATTGAAGAGGTTGAGAGAGGTTTGTTCGGTAGAAATGGGATCATTTGACAATTTTCTTACACGGGGTTTTGGACAAAGTCAGTTAACTTGATTTCAGAACCAGAATGACAAAGAAACTGCCCTGAGTTCGTACAATGCCACCTAAAAAGCTGAGAGCCGAAGTTCTGGAGACATGTAAGTGGAATGCATTAAGGCCACATCAATCAACTAATTAACCCTCCTTATAAAAGTCACTGAACATTGCCATAGTTTGCCTTTGCCATTATGTGCCATAGTTTGCCTTTGCCATTACGTGCCATAGTTTGTCACCATCCTTTAGCAGAACTGAGGATTCAAAATGCATAACCAAAACTGTCATTCTCTGCAACTCTAAGTATCAAATTGTTGCAATAACCACCGACAAAAAAAGCATATACTTAAGTTGCAGCATTTGCAGTTAAGAGTTAGACCTTCATGGGAGAAAAAAAACCTATATTTCAAAATCTTGGTAAAAGATTGTTCGTGTTATGAAATCGCTTTAGATAAATATGTATAGAATACGATAACCAAACAAGAGAACACAAGAGATATGAGAGAACTCAAATCTACTTTGCACAAGTCAGATTTACAAGACTCCCTCACGTGTATCTCTTAATTGTTTTTCTACTCAAAGAAGGACTCTACTCTTTTGACCTTAAACACAAGGGTTAAATAGGGAATGACCTCCTCTACTTTACACGTTGTGCGTTTTGCACCCCTCCACTTCAAACTTAAGTACTAAATCCCCCCATAATTTAAGAAAATGGGCACGGTTGACGAAAATCATCCAAGTTAGCTGCGTTTTTTTTAGGGAAAGAAATGGCACCCAAAAGGTATTTTTTAAGACCAAAATGCCCTTGTACTCACTTTATGACACAAAACTCTATCCCTTACCCTCATTTCTTCCAACCTTGATAAAACAGAGTCACTTGATAAATACTGGTACACCTAACACTCCATGATCTCAGCAAGAACACCTACAAAAATCCCCACAAGCTCATCCATCTCCGCCGTTGTCGCCTCCCTCGCCGCCGCGCTTCCCCTCTCGTACTTTTCTCATTCTGCCCCTAACTTCTCCACTAAACTCGCTTGATCGTTATGGTACCTTGTAACCAATGCAGGCACCATCAGCCTCAGCCTACACTCGATCTGGCCGATCTTGGCCATCAAGGCTTTGGAGGGGCTCCTAAATGCCGTTGTCTCGTGCCAGGGTTTATCAAAAAAACTTACAGAAAATGCAAGAAACGTCGTCGTCGTCGTCGTCTGAGGAGGATTCGTCGGAGTCTTTGTCAAGAAAGGAGCGGAGGAGGTTAGTGAAGGTGTAGGGGTGGAGGTTCCACCCCCAGCCACAGAAATGGGGCCTCTATGGGGTTGTGCCACGTGGGGCGGAGGAGGTGTGCGATGGTGTCGTTTTGCGCAACGGCGTCCAGGGTTTTGTAGTAGGACTGGAAGTGGCAGGGGAGGGACTCGACGTGGGTGGAGAGGAGGTGGTGGTCGAAGGAGAGGGAGCGATGGAGGAGGGTGGCCTTGAGGGTGTGGAGCCACTGGGCGTGGTAGTCCTTAAAGGGACAGGTGGTCTTCTTGCGGCCAAAGAGGAGTTGGTTTTGGATACGTAACGTTAGAGATGCAAGAGAAGGAGACGAAGTGTTATCTTTGGTTTTGAGTGAGAAGATGAAATGGGAAGGATAAAAAAGACATTTGACAAAGATCTGTTACGTCAAGTTAACCGTGCCCATTTTCTTAAACTGTGGGGGAGTTTAGTGCTTAAGTTTGAAGTGGAGGGGTGCAAAACGCACAATGTGTAAAGTAAAGGGGGTCATTCCCTATTTAACCCTAAACACAATATAAGACAGCTTACATATACTTGGAGAAAGCAATGATCTTCTCTATATAACCAATGCGGGACAAGATGTCTTATATACTAAGAGCCAAGTTTCAACCTTCTTTGAGTTACCGATATGGTGTAAGATAAAACAGGAAACTACTATGATTAAAAAAAAGTAAAAATTAGCGTAGCAAACTTATCAAAATTTGAGCAGACTGAGGCGTGTGTGCACTATCCTTAAGAGTATTCGCCCCCTCGGAGATGTATATCTTGGTGCTCAAGGTCTCGGATGGCTACCCTCCATGATTCAACAGTTTCTTCTTCGCTAACGAGCACTCGAATAGCGAAGGCTAACAGGAACAACTTTTTGCTTGCTTTTATCACAGAAACTACAAGAGAACAGGAACATGTATAGAGAGAAAAGGAGAGAGAGCTTTTGTTGCTTTTCGGTGTGTCTCGAATGAGAGAAGAGCTCGTCCTTTTATAGTGAGAAAACATGTAACGTAAAATAGGAAACGACAAAAGTCATCTGTGTAAATAAGGCAAATATGGTAATTAGCAAAAGTCTACTGCTTAAATAAAGTAAATGACTTTGTAACGGCTAATTAATATGAACAAACAAGGAGTTAATTTTGAGATGTGTCTCAAGACATAAAACGGCTACTTGATTTAGACAGACAAAGAATCAAATTTGGATTTGTCTATTAATAAAATTACTTTAATTTTGGTCAACGAATCCCAAAGAAGATTTAAATAAAAAAATTTTGGCTTTGAAATACCTTGCAATTTATTTACCAAATACAACAATCCCCCACATATTTCAAAGGAAAAAATATAAGGAACCAGAGTGGTGATAAAAGCGTAAAAGTAAGCAATGCGTAAGCACCGGTGTCTTTTGGACTTTAAACTAATGCATAGGATCGATAAGATTTGATCCATAGGAATTTGGGGAAATTTAAAATTTCTATGAACTTCCTTCCTGATTGTGGACCAAGAGTACATATCATCCACACTACAAACTTTGAGCAAAGCTGTTCATCACGGTTTGGCACATTTTGGCCATGCGCCGTACCTGGATTTCATGATTGCTCTAGAGAACTTGCCTAAGTTCTCATAGAGGCAACCCCACCTCGACACTCATATCGGTGAATCCATCAAGTGTGTACTGTAATCAAACACACCACCCAACTTGGGCTATGGATTTCATTAAGAGTGAATGCTCAACCTCTAACGTTGCAGTTATACACTATCCTACATCATAGGAATGAACTATCACAATATAATTTGGATAGTGTCTCAAGTGATCAACCGGTGGCTTGTTATTACCCAGATGAACCTAATTCTTGGGATCACCATTCACATAGGTTGGGTTCCCACCACTGTTGACCTCTGTTCTAGGCATAAGTCCCATTCCCCTTGCTTCAAGCTTAGTGGTTTTGTCAGAGGATCGGCCAAGTTCAACTCTGACTTTACAAAATTAAGGGATATAACCCCATCATTCAGCAGCTACCACACAATGTTATGTCTTAGGCAAATGTGCCTACTTTTGCCATTATAAGCTTTGTTCTTAGCGCGGGCTATCGCAGCCGGGCTATCACACAACATCGACACAGATGGAACTGGTCGCATCCATAAGCGGATGTCTGCAAGTAGAGCCACTCTGCTTCAGTACCTGCCTTCTCTAAGGCAATAAACTCGGATTCCATCGTAGACCGAGCTGTGCAAGTCTGCTTGGAAGATTTCCAAGAGACTTCTCCTCCTCCAAGAGTAAAAATATACCCACTCGTGGATTTTTTCTCATCTACTTCAGAGATCTAGTTAGCATCACAATATCTTTCTAATACTGCAGGAAATCCACGAAAGAGTAGAGAATAGTCTATGGTGCCTTTCAAATATTTAAGCACTCTACATAAAGCAGTCCAATGAACCTTACTAGGATTATACGTGTATCTACTAAGTCTGTTTACAGCATATGCTATGTCAGGTCTAGTACCATTCATCAATTACATCAGACTACCAATTATTTGAGTATATTCAGACTGAAATACACCACTATCTTATTCTTTTTCAGCTGAATACTAGAATCATATGGAGTGCTAATAGGGGTACAATCAAAATGACCAAATTTTCTTAACACCTTCTCCACAAAATATTCTTGAGAAATATTATGGCCATTACTTATTCTATTCAATTTGATTCCAAGAATAGCATCTGCCTCACCTAAGTCTTTCGTGTCAAACATAGAAGAGAGGAAGTTTTTTTTATCTCATTGATTACCTTAATACTTGTTCTTGTAATGAGCATGTCATCCACATACAAGCATATAATAACTCCAGAGTTTTTATCAAAAAAACTTGCAGTAAATGCATTTATCAGCTTTATTCACAGAAAAGCCATCTGAGGTCATCACACTATCAAATTTATCATGCCATTGCTTAGGGACTTGTTTAAGACCATATAGGGATTTAACAAGTCTACAGACTTTCTTTTCATTACTTGGGGTCACAAACCCTTCCGGTTGATGCATGTAAATTTCTTCATCAAGTTCTCCATTGCGAAATGCAGTCTTAACATCCATTTGATGTATGATTAGCTTATGTACCGCTGCTAAAGCAATTAATACTTGAATGGATAAAGTTCTAGCAACAGGTGAGTATGTGTCAAAGTAATCTTGGTCTTTCTTTTGAGTGTACCCCTTCGCAACTAATCTGGCCTTGAATTTCTCTATTGTACCATCAGGTTTTATTTTCTTTTTGAAAATCCATTTGCACTTGATTAGTTTAGCACCTGGTGGTAGGTATACCAATTCCCAAGTGTGATTTGACATTATAGATTCGATTTCACTGTTTATAGCTTCCTTCCAAAAAGAAGCATCAGGAGAGGTTATAACCTCTTTAAAAGATAGAGGATCATCCTCCAAGAGGAAGGATAAAAGTCCTCTCCTAGGTTCATTTCCTTTCTTTGTCTTTTACTTCTCCTGATTTCAATCTCTAAGCCTTCACCAACTTCAAGCTCAGGTCCTTTTTCAGAAATTTGTTTATCAACATTTGTTTTAAGAGGAAACACATTTTCAAAGAACTTTGCATCTTTAGATTCAATTATGGTGTTTGAATCTAAGACATCACTTTTGAGGACTAGAAACCTATATGTAGCGCTATGGAAAGCATAGCCAATAAATAGACAATCTGAAGTTCTAGATCCTAATTTCTTCCTTTTTTGGTTCAGGGAGCATAACCTTGGCTAGACACCCCCACACTTTTAGGTATTTGAGATTTGGAATTCTATTTTTCTAAAGCTCATAGGGTGTCTTTCCAGTTTTCTTGAATATTATTCTATTTTGGATATGGCAAGCAGATAAGATTGCTCCCCCCATAAGTTATGGGGTGGACCAGCACTTATAAGTAATGCCTTCATCATTTCCTTTAGTGTTCGATTTTTCCTTTCAGCTACACCATTAGATTCTGGTGAATAAGGAGGTGTTACCTCGTGTATGATTCCATGGATTTCACAATAACGACTAAGAAGACCAGAATCATATTCACCCCCTCTATCAGACCTTAACCTTTTGATTTTTCTGTTGAATTTATTTTCAACTTTGGCTTTGTATATTAGGAATTTTTCCTCAGCTTCGTTTTTGTTTCGAAGTAGGTATACTTGGGTATATCGGGAAAAATCATCTATAAAGGTAACGTAATACCGTTTGCCACCCCTAGACATTGAGTTTCTAAATTCTGCCAAGTCTGAGTGAATAAGACTAAGGAGTTCTGATTCTCTTTCTAACACGGGTGTATGAGGTTTCTTAGTTATTTTTGCTTCTGCACATATTTGACATTTTTCAGGTTCAGAAATTGTTACGTTTGTTAGAATTCCTAATTCTTTCATTTTCTTAATATAAGGATAGTTTACATGTCCAAGCCTAGCATGCCATAAATCAACGCAATCAAGCAAGTAAGCAGAAGAAGCATTTTCATTCATAGTATCAAGAACATTCAATAGGAACAGACCCTTGTCAAAGTACCTTTTCCCCACAAACATCCCATTCTTGGTCATCACAACTTTATTTGATTCAAAGATGACTTTCACTCCTACTTTCCCAAGCAAAGAGACAGACACCAGGTTTCAACGAATTTCTAGTACATGCAGGACATCAGAAAGAGATAATATCTTTCCGGAGGTAACCTTCAAATTAACTTTTCCTTTGCCAATCACTGGCGTAGGACGAGAGTCACCCATGAACACTTGTTCCTCTCCTTCCCCTACTGGTGTGTAGGAGGTAAAGGCACTTCTGTTGCCATAGATATGCCTGGTGGCACCAGAGTCTACCACCCAAGCTTTTTCCTCTGCCATAATATTTGCCTCGGAAACGACTGCAATAATAACATTTGCCACCTCAGCTAGGTGAGCTCTTGGAGGGGCACAATTGTTGCTTCTTTTCTGAACCTGTATTGTGCGGCATAGTGGCCTGATTTGCCATAAACAAAGCAATCACCTTTCTTTTTAGTATTACTAGCTTGGGGCTTAAGGTGATTAGGTTTGGGTCTTTGTCCGTGGGTAGGCCTACGACCAAATCTTTTGTTCTGCCTATTGTGGTTCCCATGTGGTCTGTCATGCCTTTCCTCAATCAAGTTTGCCTTCAAAGTAAATTCCTTGGCTTCAGCAACTTTCTCGCGACTCCTATTTTTCTCTTCTATTCGTATGTGCACTATCACATCTTCTAGGGTCATGTCCTTCCTCTTGTGTTTCATCATGCTTTGTAGTCCGATCAGGAATCAGGAATTTTTTCAATCAAAGAGCCAGTTACAAAAGGTTCGGGAAGAGGCATCCCCTCTTTGGTGAGTTCGGCTACAACTAGGTGAAACTCATGGATTTGGGAGGACACATCTTTCTCTTCTGACATTTGAAATTGCAAAAATTTGCCTATCGCATACTTTTTTGGTACCAGCATCCTCAACCACATACTTCTTATTCATCACATCCCAAATATCCGAGGCATGAGCATAACTACAATAAACATCATACAGCTCATTGGAGAGGGAATTCAAAATCATGCCCTTGCATATTTTGTCTGAGGTTTCCCAAATGAAAAATTCCTTTTTGAAATCTTTGGGATCGGTATCTTCCTTTAGCGTGGGTTTAGGTATGGTAAGGATGAAGTCAACTTTGGCAATGTCTAAAATTAAAAGAAGTTTGCTTTGCCAGCGTTTAAAGTTTAAGCCATTGAATGGCTCAACTTTCGTAAGGTCGGGAATGGCTCTAGTAGTGGTTAACATAGCAGCATCTATAACTACTCTTAAGATTGTAAGATAAAACTAGGAAACTACCATGATTAAAAAAAACTAAAAATTAGTGTAGCAAACTTATCGAAATTCGAGCAGACTGAGTCATGTGTGCGCTGTCCTTAAGAGATTCGCCCCCTCGGAGATGTATATCTCGGTGCTCAAGGTCTCGGACGGCTGCCCTCCGAGATTCAACAGTCTCTTCTTCACTAATGAGCACTCGAATAACGAAGGCTAATAGGAACAACTTTTTGCTTGCTTTTATCACCAAAACTACAACAGAACATGAACGTGTATAGAGAGAAAAAAAGAGAACTTTTGTTGCTTTTCGGTGTGTCTCAAATGAAAGAAGAGCTCATCTTTTTATATTGAGAAAATAGGTAGTGTAAAATAGGAAAAGACAAAAGTCAGCTACGTAAACAAGGCAAATATGGTAATTAGCAAAAGTCTCCTGCTTAAATAAGGTAAATGACTTTGTAACGGCTAATTAATTTGGACAAACAAGGAGTTAATTCCGAGATGTGTCTCAAGACATAAAACAACAACTTGATTTAGATAGACAAAGAATCAATTTCGGATTTGTATGTTAATAAAAGCACTTTAATTTTGGTCAACGAATCCCAAAGAAGATTTAAATAAAATTTTTTGGCTTTGAAATACCTTGTAATTTGTTTACCAAATACAACGTATGAGACATAAATATAAAACATATATCAACAATCTCCTATTAACAATCCACTCTTATAAGAAAAGAGTAAATGTCTTCAGTATCTTCTTTCAGGTACTTCACCTTGCATCCCCCTTAAAGGTAGAAATACACTCCACCTTGAACTCAACAAGAAAAAAGATGGATCAAGTTCAAGCAATTGCTTGAACTTCTCTGTCGTGACTGTCTTCGTGAGGATATCAACTGCGTAAGTCCTCGGCCTCATCTGCCGGTCACTGTAGCCTAACGTCGGTCCCTTGTCTAGCTATAAACATTAATCCCATTATGTGCATCAGTCCCATCCTGGGACACCAAAGGGATCATCCACTTCGGTTGGCCTTCTTTACCCGCCATCATCATCACCTAGCGAGATGGATTCAACGTAGCACTCGACTTCTCCATGAAGTCCATCCGAAGCACCACCCCAAGCTCATTCACGTCGATGATGTTGAAGTCGGCCTTCCCTGTCCATCCACCGATCCTCAAATCGATGTTCTTGACCACTCCTTTTGTCGGTCGCTCCTCGGCATTCATGGTCATGAACCAACTCCCATCCTTAGTTGGTTTTAGCCCAAGCCACTCGACAACCTTGGACTCATGAAGTTGTGGGTAGCCTTGGTATCCACAAGAGCTTCTTGAGTCTTCTCGGCAACATCCACCATTATGTAGAGCAAGCCTTGTCTCTTCTTGCTCTTCTTCCCCTTTGCAGCTTCTTCCTTTGACTTCTGCACAAACGCATTGACCATCTACAATGCCCCCATGTGTTCCCACAGTAAAAGTATCCTCTTCTAGGCCCTACATAATCCTTATGGTCACGAGAGTCACCTGCTTGCGACTTCCCTCGTGCTTCTTCTCCCCCTTGTGATGGCAGCGACGTCCCTCGTCCCCACTTTGCTCATCATCAGTTGCCTTGGGCGAGCCACTCTTTGACCTACAGTCTCCCTCATCTTTGGCATGCTCGTGCCTTGGAGATCTTGGCCTCTCACCTTGCTTGAAGTCTTCCAACCTCTCGACAATCGCCATGGTAGAAGCCAAGTCGTGAGGTTTTCTTTGCCACAACTCTGTGGCAACCCACTGTTGCAACCGGTCAACAAAGAAGCATAGTCGCTGCCTCTTGGACATCTCTGGTATTTTGAGCATTAAGGCCAAGTACTTCTTTGCATACTCGCCGATGCTTCCCTTTTGCCTCAATCGTCGAGGTTGATCATCACCATATCTTCGATGCTCTCTGGATAGAACTACTTTTTAGTTCACGCTTGAACTTCTCTCACTTTTTGACATCGCACCCATCCGTATAGCGACACCTCCACCATAAGGCAGTTGTATCCGTAAGGTACATGACAGTCGTCTGTACCTTCTCCTCCTCGTCGTTGATGTCGAGGGCTTCAAAATACCGCTCCAAGTGCCAAAAGAAGTTATCCACTTGCCTCGCCTCTCTAGATCCATCGTACTATCTCGGCTCCTGCACTTTCTTTTGCCTTGGTTGCACCGCGACAAACCCCTGCCTCGTAGCTCTTGTAAGCTCCCTCTTACAAGAATCTAGTTCTTCTTAGAACTCCATGACTTGCCTCTTGAGGTCCTTGCGCAGTTGAACCTCCCGCTTGGTGAAATGGGCCATCCTCTCCTCGATCACATCATCTAGCTCCTCCGCGAACATATTGTCTTTCTGCTTCAGAACAGTTAATCGACTGTCTACCTTTAAGTCATCTAATCTATTGAAGATTAGCTCCATCTAACTTGCGACAGTCCACTGCAAGCGCTTTCCAAGTGCCTCGAGCTCGCTCCTCATGCGTGTTTTGGCATCCCCTATCGCACCGCTCTAATTTTTCACCGTGCTTTGCCATATGCCAAAATTCATCTTTCCATCGAATTGTTACAGGCATACTTCATGGTCGTGTTTTTATACATATTTATCCTCTGAAAATCAATTTTAATTTTACCAAAAAAATAAACCTGGAATGTTCTTCATACTACTTGTTATGAAATCGCTCTAAATAAATATGTATAGAACACGATAATCAAACAAGAGAACACAAGAGATGTAAGAGAACTCAAATCTACTTTGCACAAGTCAGATTTACAACGCTCCCTCGCATGTATCTCTCAATTGTTTTTCTACTCAAAGAAGGACTCTTCTCTCTTGAACTTAAACACAATACAAGACAGCTTACATATACTTGGAGAAAGCAGTGATCTTCTCTATATAACCAATGCGGGACAAGATGTCTTGTATACTAAGGGCCATGTTGAAACCTTCTTTGAGTTACCGATGTGGGACATAAATACAAGACATATATCAACAGTTCGATTTGTAAGTCGTCTTTGTGGTAGTGGCAGCCGTGTGAATCTGCAGTCATCAGGAATGCATGAGACGTGGGTATTTCTGCGATGGATTGTGGCCCTATTACTACGAGTTATCGCAATACACGCGTGCGTATGCAAAAATGAAGTTAGTAATATGATATTTTCATAATATCAAGCTTAGCATTTAGAATATACTTTAATAATATTTTTAATGAATTTTAAATGGCCCCATGTGTAAGAATAAAGTTGTTTAAAATTTATTAAAGATCAAGCATGATATATGAGTATTTTAGATTATGAAAACTTAACATGTGCTTAAGGTAGTTATTTACTATTTAATGTTCTTATGTTTTGCCACTTTTAAAGAATTTTCTTAGAATGACGTATGTCAAAATTTTAGATAGATGGTTATATAACACCTAAAGAGGTGTACACCAAAAAATAGGTTCTCATTATTTAGTACAAGCTATCGTGGTACACACAATACGTTTGCAAAAATGAAGTTAGTTATATAATTTAGAATATCAAGTTTGGACTTGAGAATATATTTTTACCATATTTTTTTAAATTTTTTTTAAATGGCCCCATGTCCAAATATAAAGTTGTTAAATTGAACTTTGTTAAAGAATCAAACATGATATATAAGTGTTAAATGTGAAAGTCAAACATGTCCTAAAATTTTTAATGAATTTTAAATGTCCCCATGTCCAAATTTAAAGTTGTTAAATTGTTCTTTATTAAAGAATCAATCATGATATATAAGTGTATTAAAGGTAAAAACCAAATATGTCCTTAGGGTAATTATCTACTATTTACTATTTTTGTTTATTTGTTAATAATTTTTACATAATGTCATTTGCCATAGTTGTAGATAGGAAGTTGTGCAACGGTGATTTTACATCAAAAGAAGTATTCCTTTTTATATGTGAAACGAGTCAAGGTGGCACATGTAGAAAATAAAGTTAATAAAATAAATTTTATTAAAAAAAAATCAAGCGTCATGTTCAAATGTTTATTATCACATTTGGCAAATAATTTTTAAATTATAGAACTAAACATGTTCTTGTAAGTAGTTATTTACTATTTAAACTTTTATTTTGTGTCATTTTTTTTAAAAAAATATAGAATGTCTAAGTTTCAAATTCTAGATAAGTGATTATCATAGCACACGCAATATGTGTGCAAAAATCAAGTTATTAATATGATATTTTTATAAAAGCAAGCTTCGTCTTTAAAATATATTTTTGATCATATTTCTTAATAAATTTTAAATGGCCCATGTACAACAATAAAATTGTTTAAAATTTCTTAAATAATCAAGAATGATATATAAGTGTTTTAAAATGTGAAAACCAAGCATGTCTTTTGAGGTAGTTATTTACTATTTACTATTTACTATTTTTTTAAAATCAATTTTAAAGAAATTATTCATAGTCCTAAGTGTCTCCATTTTAAATGGTTAGTTATGTAATAACAAAGAGGTGTTAAACCAAAAGAAAATTTTCATCATGACATGCGCGACGTGCATGTTATACTTATGAATTTTGTGAAAAAAGTAAACATTATGTATAGGTGTTTATCGTCACCTAAGTGGAAATATAAATTTAAATATGATTTTGATATCATGCTTGATATTTTGATTTTTTTCATAATATCAACCATTATTTTTTGGATGTATTTTGACTACGTATTTGGATGTATTTTTACTATATTTTTTTGGAATGATTTTTAAATTTTAAAAACTAAACATGACTTCTTATGTAATTATTTAGCATTTAAATACTACATTTTTGTGTTAGTAAATTTTTTTTCCTTTTGATACTAAGTGGTAACATTTTAAGCGAGTAGTTATGTAATATTAAAAAGTGATGTTATACCAAAAAGGATATTCCTTTTATGTATAGTATAATATAGATAGATAGATGTATGTGAGTTGTGAGTGATGCATGAAATTTTTTTAGCTTTTTAAAAAGGGCACTGACAACTTGATACGGCTGGATGTGGTGTTGAGATGGAAAGGCAAGAAAAATGAGGACGTGACATGCCGATTGGCTTTAACAAAAAACTTTAGATTTTGGCCGATGAACTCATGACAATTAAGATATTTAAAAAAATAAATGAAAGAACTAGAGGTGAATAGTTTTTAGAGTTTAATTGGCCATAAGATAACCTCCAACTCTATGAACTCTAATCCTCTAATTTCATGACCCTTACTAACCCAATCGTTTGTATCTCACTTCATAATTAATTAATACTATTTTCGTACATAATATGAGATTTTAGTTTGAGTGGACAAGAGTGACGAACATTGTCAAGACCTCATTAATTCTCGTAATAAAGAAGAAGAGGAGAAAGGAAAAATCTTAAGCTTACACCAAACAGGCCATTAAACTCCTCCTTCCCCTCCCCCTCCTCCAGCTCCCCAATGTCAGAACCCTAACACCACCACAAAAATGGACACACCACCACTCCCCCCAAAAGACCACCACCCCTTGAATCCCACCCAGATCACTGAAGCCATCACTAACATCCTCACCACCACCCAACCACCATACACCTCCCTCCTCACCCCCTACCCCGCCCACCTCACCCCGCCCATTCTCCTCTCCATCCTCTCCTCCAAGCCCCTCTCCTCCAACCCCACCACCCTCCTCTCCTTCTTCAAGCTCGCGCTCTCTCACCTCCCCTCCCTCTCCACCCCCACCTTCCTCCCCCACCTCCTCACCCTCCTCTCCTCCCTCCTCCGCCACCACAAGTTCTCCGACGCCAAGTCCATCCTCCTCACCTTCATCGAAGCCGACCGCCCCCAATGCTCTCTCCGCCACGCCCTCCTCCACCCCTCTCGCTCCCTCCCCCCTATCACGAAGCCCCTCTTGGATACCGCCATCGGCGCCTACGTGCAATCCGGCCAGCGCCACGTTGCGATCAACGTCTTCAAGAAGATGAAGCGCCACCGCCATCGCCCCAATCTTCTTACCTGCAACACCCTCTTGAATTCCATGGTAAAGCATCACTCCCCGCGTTCCGTTTTGATTTGTGGTGAAATATTTGATGACATGGTTAAATTAGGAGTAGTGCCCAGTACGGAGGCGTTTAACATTATGATTCACGGGTATTGTTTGGAAAATAAGTTTGAGGATGCGATGAGATTAATGGGTAGGATGAGCCAGTTTGGTTGCTTGCCGGATAATGTGACTTATAATACGATACTGGACGCCTTGGGGAAGAGGGGTAGGTTGAGTGGTATTCGTGATCTGCTCGCGGATATGAAAGAGAGAGGGTTGTCACCAAACAGGAACACGTATAATATTCTGGTGAAGGCGTATTGTAATATGAAGTGGCTGAAGGAGGCTGCCAAGGTTCTCGAGCTGATGACACAAGACAATCTATTGCCGGATATTTGGACGTACAATATGTTGATTAACGGGTTGTGCGCCGAGGGGAGGATTGAGGAGGCCGTTAAGCTTGGCGACGAGATGGAGAAGTTGAAGTTGTTGCTGGATGTGGTTACTTATAATACGTTGTTGAATGGCTGTCTCAAGTGGAAAGGGAGTTCGGAGATGTTCAAGTTGCTTGAAGAGATAAGTGAAAAAGGGGTGATGAAAAATCAGATCACTCACAATATAATGGTCAAGTGCTATTGCAAAGAAGGAAAGATGGACAAAGCTAGTGAAACAGTTCAGAAGATGGAAGCATGTGGGTTTTCTCCGGATTGTGTTACTTACAACACTTTGATCAATGGGCACTGCAAAGCAGGAAATTTGAGGGACGCCATATATGTGATGAATAAGATGCGCGGGAAAGGTTTGAAGATGGATACGGTAACCCTCAATACTATTCTTCATGCGCTTTGTGAAGAGACCAAGCTTAAGGAGGCATATGAGTTACTTACTAATGCTAAAACGGGTGGCTATATTGTGGATGAAGTGAGCTATGGAACTTTGATTGTGGCGTACTTCAAGGATAAAAATGCAGATAAAGCTGTTAGGCTTTGGGATGAGATGAAGAAGAAAGGGGTTGTTCCCACGACTATCACATATAACTCTATTATTGGAGGGCTGTGCAAGTCAGGGAAAACTGAGCAAGCAATAACCAAGTTGAATGAGCTTTTGGGGGATGGGTTAATTCCGGATGAGACCACACACAACACAATCATTCATGGGTATTGCTGGGAAGGGAAGGTCGAGGAGGCATTTCTGTTTCACAACAAAATGGTTGTGAATTCATTTAAGCCTGATATTTTTACATGCAATATTTTACTTCGCGGGCTTTGCAGAGAAGGAATGCTGGAAAAAGCCCTGAAATTGTTTAATACATGGATCTCAAAAGGGAAAACCTTTGATGCAGTAACTTACAATACAGTGATAACTGCTTTATGCAAGGAAGGGAGACTTGACGAAGCTCTGGGCCTTGTTTCTGAAATGGAAGCAAAGAAGCTAGGGCCTGACCAATATACGTATGGTGCAATTCTTGGTGCACTTACTAATGCAGGGAGAAGTAAGGAAGTGGAAGAGTGGTTTTCTAAAATGATCGAGACAAGGAAATTAATTGACCAGCCCTTAGAGATGGATAAGGGGCAAGAAGTGGCCAGCTGTGAGGCTCCAGATGGATCAGATTCAAGTGCTAGAACTTACTCAGAACAGATTAATGAACTTTGTGCAGAAGGGAGATACAAGGATGCAATGCATATCTTTGGAGAACTAACACAGAAGGGTATTGCTTTAGATAAATCGACTTGTATCACTTTGATTAATGGACTCATCACAAGAAAAGTACGCACATCAAAAGTGGGTTGACTGTAAGGTTCATTGACTACACTTCTTGACACTGTTAACGTGTCATGATGAGGTGGAAGTTGCCGGCAAATGAACAAGGAAAAGAATTCAGGTACTTAATTTTCCTTTCATCTCCTCTTGGAAAGAATAGGATTTATTGCTGCGAGCACGGGAGGAAAATTAGATGGGCTTCTCTTTTTTTATTTCTTTTCCTTTTTTTTTTGGGGTTGGGGGTGGGGGGTGGGGGGTGGGGGGTGGGTGTATTATGGTTGAAGGTTCGGTTGTAGGGACCTTCAACAGGAATTTTGGAATCACTGTAAAGTCAATTGCAATATGGATCTATCGTGTTCAAAATTTAATTGGGAGATGTCAGACACATTCTGTGCTGAATTCGTGTGAAGTAGCCACAAAGGTGGGAGGATGACGCATTTCTCACTTGGCTGTTCTCTCCAGTTTCCTGGAGGTAACATCTAGGGGTTCCTGGGAGTTGTGATCTAGGGTCGATGCGATGTTGTCCACTGACTTCTGTTTGGTACTTTCTGCCATCTCTTCTTCCATTGATGTTGCTATATGGTCTTGCTGCTGCAGCTACTTGAGAGTTCTGGCATAGGCAAATGAAGAAAGAGCTCGCTTTCACTTTTTTTTTTGATGTTGCTATGGTCTTGCTGCTGCAGCTACTTATCCCCTTTTTATTGGTTCAGAGCCCTTGGGTCTTTTGAACTGCCGTATAGGTGCTGGGTGCTTTGCACGTTAAGACGACTTTGAGCCAACAGCCTGTTCAGGTGACATGGCTGTACATCTGTAGGTCTTAATCATTGGTTAAGTCTATTTCCCAATTACAATTGGGTAACTTGTTACCTCTTTTCACTTATTAGGGAGTGCTTAATATAATGGATATAGATCACCGCCAGCTTTTAAAGCAGATGGGCAAACATGGCATATGAGCTCTCAAGTTCGCAAGGTATTGGGTTCTTACCTGACCCCATGATATTAGCGGCATTATGTTATGTTGATTTGTGTTCCCTTGACTGTACTTGGTGGCCTTGCATCTTGACTTGCCTCTCCACATGCAATTGGGAATTGCAGGTGAGAGTAGGTCTTGAGCATATTTGACATATTTCTGCTCATTTTATTGCAGTTCAAGCTTTCAAGGAGGTCATTGCTCGAAAGATGTACAAATCTTGAACACTATATGGGGGCGTTACTCATGTAAGGCTGAGGAGTACTCGTTTCGGACTATGTGTGTGACTAGGGGTGTAAATTGAGCATACCAATGTGTAACACGAGCCTCTGGTTTTAGCCGGGTATAGGGGTGCAACTTGGGGGGCTGGACGGACCCAAGGGTTAGATCATGATCAGGCCACTCTCCAAAAGTCGTGCCCATGTCCAGCCCAGCCCACCTACGGGCCAAATAATGTGTCCACGCCAAGCTCATCAAAATTTTGGTGGACACGGGCTAGACACAGGCTGTCCACGAGTTGTCTATTGTTACGAATTACTTTTTTTTTAAAATGATTTTGAAACATATTAGTGACCATTCAACTATACAATTTATTCATGATAAGGAAAAAAATACATTAAAAATCTAAAAATGAACTTAAATATAAGCATGGAAACAAATACTTGGGACAAAATGAGAGAGAAAAAGATAAGAGTCTCCAATCCTATAATTTTTTTTAAAAAGTAGGAAAAGTAAAGTCTTTAAAGATCTCTAAACATGAACAAAAAGTTAAAAACCGTCACTTAACCTCGTTTAGAAAAATAAGACAAAAATATGAATATACCTTTGCTTTAAGGCTTCGACTTTGTCGAAGTGGGGGTTAAGAATTAAGAAAGTACAAAACAACCAGAAATTGAATTCTAATAGGTTAAGAGTTTGATGGTTGAGGTTGTATAGATTTATGTGATCTAATGTTTATATATATTGTAATTTATATTATATAATATTATAGTTAGACGAGCTGGTTTTCAAACAGGCTTGTAGAACCCTTTGCCAATGTCCAGCTCATATTTTTTACGGGCTCAAAATTTTGAGTCCGCGTCTACCATGGTCAATACAAAAGTAAGTTCGTGTCCATATTTTTGCAGACTGACATGGGTTGTCAACGGGTTGCCCGGCCAAGTTGCACCCCTAGCCGGGTATCATTTTAAACGCAAGTTGAATGGGAACCACAAGGTACACACTCAAGGCTTATGATGAACTTTGGACTTCAACCTAGAGCATCAAATATCCGAGCATTAAGGCTGAGGTTAATATTGAGGCATGACAAGCTCTTCATGCTCTCGACCTTGACCTTAACCTCAAATTTGATTAAAGCATAGCCTCGTCTCGAAGTTTATGCATTCTCCATTCATTTTATGCCAAGGAGAGCAAACTGCAGACTTTACAAACTCAGTCTAAAGTTCATCAGAAGTAGCATTTATAACCTACCATAGAGGTTACCCAATAATCAAGATTTGGTTAAAGGAGATTGTTATTTCCTGTGTATTGCTTCTGATTGCACTGACAAGTGACTCAAGGACGTTTTTGCTTTGCATTGCCTATTTGCCTCCTGTCCGTTGGGGGGTGTAATTTGGACCAGGTAACTTGTGGGCAATCCGTGCCGGCTTGTAAAAATATGGGTGTGGAGTGTTGACTTACTTCTACAGAGATGGTGTTCCAATCGAAAATATAAGCTGGATAGAGACAAAGCTTTTTACTCGTCCAGCCTGTGGAAAATTCAGGCCGTGCAACTTTTACATTAGATAAATTATGTATACTAAATTTTTTGAATACAAGATACATTTTTTCCCCCTTTAATTTTTAAAAACCTCTAAGCATATGAGTTTAGAGACCTTTAAATGCTTGTTTTTTCTGTTTTGTTTCTTATTATAGGCATAGATTTCTTAAGATTGTTTCTAGAATCTCTCTCTCTCTCTCTCTCTCTCTTTCTCTCTCTCACACACACACACACACACATTTTGTCGTAAATCATTGTTAACATGCTCATATTTAACTCCATTTTCAGGCTTCACTATAGTTTTCTTTATTATACTAATTAGCATACTTAGATGCCAATTGATATGCTTAAAAATTAAGTTAACAAAAATTTAGGACTAATTAGTTGACTTGGATGGTAATTCATATGTTTAAAATTGAAGTAAACTAATTTAATTTGTAACCATTGACGATCACTGGGTAACCATGTCAATTCCTTGTACACCAAAATTTTCAGGGGCTGGGCGTTAGGCCCTTTACGGCTGGACTGGACTGGACATGAATACGGATTTTTAGGAATGAACTAAGCAAAATCTTGCCTTCTGGGCCGTCCGGTCCGGCTAAGTTACAACGTGTAAATATTTGCCAAGCATTTTTTGGCATACTCCAATCCAATTAGCTGTTTTCATTCAATCTTTCAGTTCGGTCTTTTTGGCTCGTGTGATGTCCAGGTTTTTGCTGTTTCTTTCCTTGGGTATAAATTGAATCGTTGTGTTTGCTGGTTTGGGCTATTCCTTTTTGATGGAAGTTAGGGTTCTATTGCTTTATGTCTGGGGGAGCACCTGTGCTCTAACCCCTTTTGCAATTCTTGCAAATTCAAAGATATTCGGGCCACTCTTTGTTGAGGAACTGCCGGTGTTAAAGGCCGAAAACATATATTTACTTCTTTTTGGTAGAAAGGCAGAATGGTATTAACACTTTCAAGGGTAACAGTTTATCATGCCAAACCATGATTTACAAATGACATCCAAAGTACTTTCAACCTATATATATACTACAACTTGTGTATCTAAAGCCAAAATGTTTACAAAATATATGAGCAAAATACAAAATAAGAATTATAGATCTCTTTGCCGCAATGTGTCGTGTACCCAATCTTGGAAGACTTCAATTTGTGCATAGCAAGCAAAAGTAATTAGTGATCTGTATCCTTTTAGTTCAGATGATAAAGCCTTGTCGATACTAAACTGGTAGAAGTACGTAGCAAAAGTCATAGCGAGTAGGTGTAGTGGTATCAAGGATGTCCTCTGTATTCGATAGTTGAAAAAGCAGAAAGCTTGAGTCGGACATTCTTTTAATAAGCAACAAGTTGTTCTTTTTTGCCCAGTAAGTAACTTTAGCAATCATTTAAATATGGCGGTCACTTCGTTGGATGCTTGAAAGGATATGGTTGCTGACCCACATCGAAGTCCCCTCATCAGTAAAGCAGTATAATCCTAGGCCAAATTTATGCATTGTTTTATTTGCAACAATTGCACATGAGAAGAATTATATGAAGGTTTAATTATACTCATATCCCTGATGTTAGGGTAAAATTACAGTCAAGGATACTAAGTTTCAAAAGGTAACAGACCTCGACCACAAATGTTAAAAAGGTAACACTTGTGTCCATCCATTAGGTATCCGTCCAAAAAGTGTATTTTTTGTGATGTCATCAATATGTATTTTCAAAATATGACAATCCTACTCCTAGATTACCGTTACCTCTCTTCTCTCATTTTCTCTTTCATGAGCCTTATCTCTCTTCCCCTTATCTCTTTCTTCCATCAGATACAGGTGAATTTCTCTCTTCTTCTTCAGCCACCACGCTGCCACCTCCACCGTTTCACCACCAAGCTGCTATCCCCACTGTCACACCACTAAGCCGCTGCCCTAACCTCCCACCACCACGCCCGCTGCTCTAACCGCCTACCACCACACTGCTGCTCCCCTACCCCCCGTTGCCGTCCCCCTCCCTTCCCCTACCCTGCCACTTTCCCCTTCCTTCCACCCACCCCGTCGTCCCCTGCCCTCCATTCCCCTACCCCTCCAACTTCCCTTCCCCCTACCCCACCCTGTCGTCCCCCACCCTTCCTTTCCTTACCCTGCCCCACTGCCTTTGCCTCTCCCCCACCCCTCCCCCACTGCCTTCCCTCTCCTTTCCCCCACCCTTACTCCGCGCCATGCTCCTCCCTTCCCCCACCCCTATTCCGCGCCTTCCCCCTACCCCAATGCTTTTTGGTTTCTTAAAAAGTTAGATAATAAATGTTGAAATTGAAAAAGAATTGAAATCCAAATTTGAAAATTATGGGGGATAAAGGGATGACTTGAAACCTTAATTTGAAAATTAAGGAGATAAAGGAATGACTTGAAACCCTAATTTGAAAATCAGGGAGATAGAAGGAATGACATGGTAAAGAATTTACCTTTTAAGTCATGGACAATATGGTCATTTTGACAATTTCGTTATGTATTTGGGTATTCCGTTAGGTCAAAGGACATGAGTGCTTATTTTTCAAACTTATGAACACGTGTGTAATTTTACCAAAACCTCAGGGACATAGGTGTAATTAGCCCTTATATGAAGTGATTTTAGGAGTGGGTCCCTTGGGGTGCCAATTATGTTTAGGAGAAGGCTTTAGGGGCCTAGTTTTATTCAAGGATACTTTAAGTGAGAATTGTGATAGTGTCAATAGCAAGAGACGGTTGGATGGGCGATTGTCTAAAATAAGGTTACTTCTATGTATCCAGATGCACCAAATGGTGGATACAATCTGTATGGTTTTTTCCAACAGAAGTCCAGACATCTTTGGTTTTGAAGCCAAGCAATAAGCCATCTCGTGACTGAGCTTCCTACATGTTGAGTATGAAGACCCGTCGGTCCCCAAAACCATATGACCGAACTGTCGGCAATAAAAATAAATAAATGGTTTGTTGTTTCTAGATGAGTATAACAGATAAGACAAAAATTTGAGTTAGATGTTTTGATTCTATGAAGATTATAGTAAAAAGGGACCCTATTCCATGATAGTTCCCACAAGAAGAACAACAATTTTGAGGGGATCAACAATGACAACACCTTCTTAAAAAGATTTGGATGAAGGGGAGGACTAGTTGAACGCAGCCTTCGAAGATTACAAGATTCTGAATTGAGATTATATAACATATAATACGCTGATGAGATGGAGTATTCACCATTTTTAGTGCCTCGCCAAACCAGATCTTCTAAATGTGGTGACATATAAATGGCTAATATCTTTGTTGTAATGTCGGAAGGGAAGATAGATGATACATGTGACCAGTCGATGTTTCCAAGTATTATTATGGATGAGATCTTTGACTAGTGATACTTGATGTTGGGGTATATTTGGAATGACCATATGTTTATAAGGCTCACTAGGGATCCAGTAATTGTTCCAAATGAAGCTTTTAGTTCCAGAATTAGCCTGCCATCTAAGACCTTGAGTGATAACTTCGCGCCCGGGCCAAAATCCCTCTCCAACCCCAAGAAAAATTTTCCTTTGGTTGAGCTGTTAGAAAAGTTGGATTTGGTACAGTATTTTCCTGTTAGAACCCTTGCTAGCAAACTTTTGGGATCTTTTAGGATCCTCCAGCTAGTTTTAGCTAAAAGGCCTTGATTAGATAATCTTATGTCTTTGAACCCAAATCCCCTCATAGACTTAGGGGCACATGAGGCATGCAAGCTAATCCAATGTACCAAGTTTATGCATTAGACACTGCCCACCAGAACTAGCAGAGTGCCGGGTTAATTGTTTTGCAAATAAATTTTGGAAATAAACATTCCTTCAAGTGATAGTTGAGGAATGCTGACAGCACAGAAGAGATGACGGTTGCTTTACCCGCCTTGTTAAGGAGAACTGCTTTTCACCCTGCACATCGCGTCTGGATTTTGTCCACAAGGTCACAAAAAAACTATTTTTTTGTGACAATAACTAAAGAACACCCGAGATAATTGCCAAAAATATTGGAAAGTTGTAGCTCTGTGCCCTTAGCCAGGGATAAAGCAGTTACCTCGCTAGTATTTGGCCTAACAATTAAAGATGACTTATTGTAATTTATCTGCTGCCTAATTCCTTGCAGTAGGCTTCCAATTTCATTTTGAACAAAGAATAAGTTGACGCGGAGAGCTTGATAAAGATAAGAATGTCATCAACAAAGAACAAATGATTGATACGTAGGCTTTTCCTTCTAGCTTTCAATCCTGAAATCTGGCCTGAATCTTGTGCATTGGTAAGTAAGCTGATAGTACTTCTGCGCATAAAAGGAAGAGATATGGTGATAGAGGGTCGCCTAGTCTAAGATCACACGTTGGATAGAATCTTAGTGATGGGTATTCATTGACGAGAACTTGAAACGATGTGGTAGAGAATCATTGTATGGTGGGCGAATAAGGTGCTCGAGAAATTTAAGTTTCACGAGTACAACAGCCAAAAAGGACCAGTCTACTCTGTCATATGCCTTGCTCATGTCCATTTTTATGGTATCCAAGAAAGATTTACTTTTCTTGTTCTGTCGGATTTTGTTCGAGAACTCTTAGGTTAACAAAACATTGTCATTGATGTGCATTTCTCCCACATAAGCATTCTAAAGATCTGAAATTAGAAATTGTTGTATAGGCATGATCCGATTTGCTATAGTCTTGGAGATGACTTTATAAATAGTACTCTCTTCGTCCCATATAAATTGATCACATTTTTTTTACACGCACATTACGGATTTAAGTCATATATAATGTGTTTTTCAGTCTACCATTTAGAGAAAGAAGGGGAAGAAAGTGGGCCAAGAGAGAGTATGTGTTAGTGGACTGTTAAATGTAGAGAGAGAAATAGAATAAAAAAATATAAGAAAGTGGTCCAAGAGAGAGAAAGTGAGTTGGTGAAGAGAGAAATAGAATAAAAAAGTATAAAAAAGGGTAAATATGGAAAAGCACCTTTAGAATCTTTCTTGATTTTAAAATCGAGCAATTCTTGTCGAACGGCTTAAAGAAAAAATATGATCAATCTATGTGGGACGCGAAACGTATTACACAAAGAGATGAGTCAGAAATCTTTGGGTTTAGTACGCCCAATGCACTTCAGGATAAGAACTAGGAAGGACTTGTTGGCATCACACAACATGAATAAAAGTTGCTTTGGGATGGTAAAAGTAGCTTGGAATGGTAAAAGTAGCTTGGTAATGTGGACCATAGGGAGGGAATTCCTCGGGCAATAAATCCTTTTAAAGTAAGACATGAAACAATTGGAAATGGTTGAGTGAGAGTTGTAGGAGTTTTTTTGTTAGCGTCAGAGATCGTCAATATTCTGTTTTTATTTTTGTGGATCACAGTGTAGAAAAACTTGGTATTTTTATCACCCATCTAAGCCAATGAATCCTTTATTTTCTGTGTTCAGTGCAGTTCTTCACACTCCAACAGCCAACCTAAATTTTTTCGCTCCTTTTTTAGAGTTTGGGCATCAGGGTTAGGGACTAAGGATTGAAAATGGGTTATGCAGTTAATTTATTCCTTAATCTGATTTTTCAGTTTTTGAAACCTTCCTTTATTCCAACTTACCAAGGATCTCAGCATTAATCTATCCCGTATGACCGCTTTAAACAAAGGGGATCCATCCACACGGTGTTTCCAAGATTTTGTAAAAATAGTTTTCCCTTGGGGGTGATTGAGCCACATGTCCTCGAACCAAAAGGGATGGGGAAGGAAGATATCAGTTGGTGTAGAATCAATCAGTAGAGAGGCATGATCAGAAAATTGGATCCCAAAGTTCTTAACAAAGGCTTTCGAGAATTTGGCCATCCAATCTAAGTTTGCACAGCACCACTTAAGTCTCTCATATGTGCACGAGTGACCGTCATGGTTATTGGTCCGGGTGTAGGCTAGGCCTATCTACTTAACATCAATCAAGCAAAAAATTAGAAAGATACTGATGGCCAGGAATAGAAAGAATGACGGGTCCAATTATATCTTTCGATGAGAGTACTTGATTGAAATCACTAACAACCCAGGATTAATCGTTACCAGATCAAAATTCTACTACAATGATATTTTTATCTTTATATAAGAGCGAGCAAGATACATCATCAGTCCATCCAATCCATAATCCTCCTTTAGTGCCAAGAACACTAGCGGGATTTGTTCCAGTCAGCTTAAGGAATCTTAGCGAGACAAGGGGGTAAGGCTTTTTGGTTTCATGAAGCAAGATACATGAACGTTTATGAATACGAGCCAGTTTAATTGCGAAATAAATTGTTCGGGCTTGGCCTAGCCCACAACAGTTCCAGTTAAGAGTTTTCATTGAGGCTAAATGGATTGCTTAGGGCCGATACCCAAAACTCAAAAAGTACTAAGATTGTTTTGGTGTACTAAGTGAAAAGAGAAAGGAATATCTCGATCAAGAAGGGACCTCTTTGTTCCCAAATTTTTAAAACAATTCCAATAAAGACTTTCTACTACCTCCCAATCTATCTCAAATAACATCCTGCCTCAGCAGTTTAGTCTAGATACCCCTCTTCTTCTTTTCACTGAAGACATGAAAGGAGTGCTTTTAGAAAGCAGAGGTTCCTCTGGAGATAAGGAAAGAGAGATTATTTGCAAAAGGAAGTCTCAGAAGACTTTGAAAGGCAAGGATTTTTGCAACATAAATTAATGACGAGGTCCTGAGCCTCAACAATCCACCATTTTCATTTTATTCTCGTCTTTCTCATTATGCCCATAATAGATATAATAAACAAAGTAAAACGACAGTACTTCATGAAAGGGTATGATTTAGAGGAACATGTGAAGTAGGAAGCTGTGCCGTGATCATCAATCTTTTGTTTTTTTCCAGTTGAAACCTTTATATTGCTATAGGAACGTACCATCTCGTTTATAGCCAGTAGAGATTTGAGAGTGTGCTATTGGTTAAGTCGTTTCTTTGCTCTCTCATCCTTTGCTGGAACCATTTTCATCATCAGAAAAGTCCTCGAATTCATGTGCCATAAACTTTTTCCCCCTTAGGAACAGAGGAAGGGGAGAGTAGAGCGCTACCATTTGATTGTTGGTAGTGCCTAAAACAAGTTCTTGATCCAGGATGCTCGGGTGACTACGGATAAGGTGAGCAATGGTAAGAGTGACGTCTTGCTTCAGCTTTGTAAGTTGGAGATGATGGAGGTTGTTATGAGTTTCATGGGTGGGTTTTAAGCATGAGGGATCAAGAAGAGGAATTATGCTTAAGTCAGGCTGGTGAGAGATGATTTTGGCAGGAGGTGGAATGGTTTCAGGGATACTGGCTAAGTCAGGCAGAAGGCAAGGTAGAACGTTAATCATCTTCATAATTTGTCGGCACATAGATCACTATTCAGGTTTAGAGATATAACTGGACGAGACAACTAAGGAGAAAACTCTATAGAGGGTACACAACCATTTTAAGCCCAAAGTTAGACAGACCCAAAATAAGTTGGGCTAGGTTGGTGTGAGGTGACTAGACTGATGGTCCAGGATGTTGATTCATGACTTGGGCAAGATTGGAGATATTAGAGTCTCCAGATTGTGGTGACCTTGTGAGTGACATGTCCTCAACTGCCAAGATATTTTCAGTGGTAGAGGTGTCAAAAAGGCTGAGCTTGGGCCGACCTAGTGGGTCTGACATGAAAACGAGCTGGGGTCGAGCTAAGGGGTAAAATCGGGCCCGGCCATGCCGGGCCAGATTAATGGCATATCTATGCCCAGTTCAAGCCCTAGCCCTAGGCCCAATATTTAGGGTCGGGCTTGAGTTGGGCCCGGGCCCTTTTTTTTTTTTCCTTTTTTCCAACTTCTTGTTATTCAAAGTAAAGATTTGAATTACCGTAATTTCTTGTTATTATGTGATGCCAAGAAAAGTGGATTTGCAGTCGACGTGGAGAAGCCATAAGGAATGTAGTTTGAGTCAGATGCCAAGTATGATGATGTAAGACACAACAAGGATGGATCAAGGGCAGAGACCAAGGGCTTCCCAAACAGAGCCTGAGGGTGGTAGTGCTGTGAGGGCGATGGTGCATGGTGAATACAAGATGACAGTTACAGTCCGATGCTTAGGTCCAGAGTTAGGGTCCTGTATGTTTCTCTCTCTAAGATTTTAGAGTGAGAAAGTGAAATGTCTAAAAATGTCCAACCATCAGAGAATGTCCAAGCCTCCCATATGAATTCTCAACACCTCTATCTATAGAGATTGAGATGATGATGCCATTAACCAACACGTGGCGCTCCCCGAGAGTGACACGTCACCAGGGGTCCACGGGTGCCGGTGCTCTACGGACTGTCGGATCGCATACTCATGTAGACTGCTCCTCACAGCATTACTCTGTTTGTCTGGAAAGACTGGCTCCCACAACATCGGTGTTGCCAAAGAACCCCTTGATCTAGCCACTAATCCAAGCCCTTGCAAAGTCCCACAGGCCCGGCAGCGGTGGGGATGACCCGACGCCCAATTACCAGGCAGACTAGGCACGACACCCTCCAAAGACCTGCTCACATCTCGGAGTGACCCGAGGGTCATAGTCCATAGGGGTACAGATGCAAGCCCCCAGTGCTGAAGCACGTAGGCCAATCACGAAGACACCCTAACGGAGATAGTGTCCTAGAGGATGAGTCTATCCCGTGGGTGAGTCCTTATGTCAGAGCACTCAGAGCGCGTCAAGGTAGCATCCCGGAGGAGCCGTCTACCTGATGGGTTGAGGTAGCATCCTGGAGGAGCTGTCTACCTAGAAGAAGGGGAGTCAAAAAGCTCCCTGACGGAGATAGTGTCCCGGAGGAGTCGCCTATTCTGCAGGCTGAGGTAGCATCCTGAAGGAGCCGTCTACCTTGCCGGCCAAGGTAGCATCCTGGAGGAGCCGTCTACCCTATGAAAGGGGAGTTGAAAAGCTTCCTAGCAGAGATAGTGTCTTAGAGAGTGAGCCTATCCCCACGGGGTGAGTCCTTGTGCCGGAGCACTCAGGGCTTGTTAAGGTAGCATTTCGAAGGAGTTGTCTACCTGACTGACCAAGGTAGCATCCCAGAAGAGCTGTCTACTTGGCAGAATGGGAGTTGAAAAGCTCTCTGGTGGAGATATGGTCCTGGTGGAGTCACCTATCCCCGTGGGTGAGTCGTTGTGTCGGAGCACTCGGAGCGCGTCAAGGTAGCATCTCGGAGGAGCCGTCTAACCGACTGGCCGAGGTAGCATCCCTGAGGAGCATCTACCTGGCAGAAGGGGAGTTAAAAACTCCCTAGCAAAAATAGTGTCTCAGAGGAGTCGCCTATCCCTACAGAATGCTGCACACTCCGAAGAGTAGGTCTAAGCATGTTCCACGTCCATTGTGGAGGCGCATGGTGTGGTGAATGAGACACCCAGGGGGCATGTAACATGATTGTCGCGCATGAGCACGATGAAGTGCGTATGATGCTGGGGGCATGGCATTGTGACAGAGAGCCTAGGGGCTTGGCTGTATCAGTGGAGTGGCGCACTGGGGCGACGAAGTGAGTGAGGTGCCAGGGGCACTGTAGTGTGACAAGAAGCCAGGGGGCGAGACTGTATCAGTGGCGCAACGCATGGCGCGACGAAGTGTGTGAGATGCTGGGGACATGGTAGTGTGACTGAGAGCCAGGGGGCACGACTGTATCAGCGGAGCGACGGAGTGTTGGAGTACGGTGCCCGAGCGCCGGCGACGGGGTTGCCGAATGACGTCCGGGCGATGGGGGTCACGGAGTGACGTCTGATCCCTTGAAGAGTAGTGAAAATGCCAAGTATGGAAGCCATAGGCCAACCCTTTGGGAAGGCCAAGGCCAACCCCAAGGCCAACCCTTGGGGGATGCCGAGGCTAATCCCAGAAGAAGGCCGAGGCCGACCCCCAATGGGAGGGCCAAGGCCGAGGCCACCCCAAGGGGAAGGCCAAGGCCGAGGCTGACCCCAAGGGAAGGCCTATGCCGACTTCCTTTGGTAAGCGCCAAGGTGCACCGGCGGGCAACTGGCGATGTTCGACGATCGAAGCGTGATGAGCAGTCGCGCAAGGATGAGTTTATTGTTGACAAAGTCACGTAAAAAAAGTGAGAAGTGCACGTGATTTGAGCGTGCCTGTTTTGACCGGTTGGAAGCGTTGAATACTAACTGTTACTTGTGCAGGCGTGTCGTGTAAAATGGGACCCCAGTGAGTCTTTTGGGTACGACCAGAATAGGTTGGGAATATTATGTAAGCATATTGTAATGTAGTACTATGACTAGGATTCTGTAACGGAGTATCAGATTTGTACATGTAGTAATATGTGTGTATACAAGCAAGTAAAGCAACTAAAAATGCCTAGACACGCACACATATATGTAGTAATATGTGTGTATACAATAATATTTCTAGCATTCAAATATTCAAATTCATAGAGTTAAATTGAAGATAAATTTGTTCATAGGCCTTCTTTCTTTTATCCAGGCTTGGAATCGGCTGCTTGTAAACAAACAGGCGAAGTTACCTATTTTTTTAAATATATAATAAAAATATCTATCTTGTTTGTAAAAACTTATTATATATATATGTGTGTGTGTGTGTGAAAATTCTATATTTTCTGAAAAATTTTATTCTAAAAATTTGAATAAAGGAAAATAAAAAGAAATTACCCAATCATCTGGAAGTATTTCAACGTCCGAGTCATTGCTCCTCCTATCATCAATCGGTTTATCTTACTCGCGGTATTTCGCATCAAGATAATCCTTCCAACATACATATAGCTCGAGCGACTCGGGATTAAGACGACTCCTCCTGTCATCCAAAACCCTCCTGCGTGCTAAAAATGCGGACTCTGAAGCAACCGTGGAGGCTTGCACTGGCAGTACATCCCGTGCAATTTGGGATAAGTTTTATACATGTTTTGATTTTGTTTCCAAAAATTTAACAAATTAAAATTAACATGTTCTTGCATTGATAAATAGAATAATGATCAGAATTGGAATATACACCAATCTCATTAAAAGAGGAAAAAGTATACGAACCTGCCGAATTAGAAGTACCTTCACCTAGTAGTTGTCTTGCTACTAGATGTTCAAAGCCCTTAAGGTATGGCGCATAATACCTCTCACCAGTCGATGATGAAGCTTGCCCGAGGTTGAACAGTTTTTCAAATGTCTTGCTCACTTTTGCTGTGAGTGCGGTTGTGTCCGCTTCTGGATAGCACATTAATCTCGATATCTCTTGTATCGAGACGTTCACGCCATGCAACTTTAACCTAGGATCTAAACAAGTAGCCACAGCAAAAAAATAACAGGCAGTTTACTCCAATATTTATTAAACTTTTTATCCATCACTTTTACTATTTCCTGAAAGGGTCCTATATATCTCCATTTTGTTAACATTGTAGCCATCTTGAGAATTTCTATTACAGCGAGAGGAGAGGTGGGATAGTACGTACCAGACAATAAATTGGTAGACGTGTAAAATACCTCTAAAAATTCAGCTAGGTATGTAGCCATCTGCCATTCCTCTTGAGTTGGCAAGCCGGCTGGGAACGAGGTTAGTAGAAAATGCGTATAGACTTCTTTGTATGCCAGAATGTGTAAAAGCATATGGTATGTAGAGTTCCACCTATGGACCACATCTGTAACTGCTCTCCTGCGAGGCATATTATATTGAACACACAACGTTTTAAATTGTTGTGTTCTCGGACTCGAACTATTAACATACGTTGTCATACCCCTCATTTTGACAAGAATATCTCCTGCAGCAGCTAAACCATCTTGAACAATTAAATTAATTATATGACAAACACAACGAACATGAAATAATTTACCAGAAAGTACAGGTTTGAGGCTCTCCTTTAAAGCTGCAACAACAACTTTATTGTTAGAAGCATTATCAAAACTAATACTCATAATCTTATTCTTTAATTTAAACGTGGTACATGCTTTAATATAATAGTAGCAATGTTCATTCCATCATGCGAAAAAGGAAAGAGCTCGAAAGCGATGATTCTCTTGTTCATACTCCAATCTGCATCAATCCAATGGGCCGTCACACAAGCATAACTAACAAAAGTAAACGGAGATTGCCAAATATCAGAAGTAAGACTAACTTTACCGTCAAAATTATCGAAATAATCGATTAGGCGTGCTTTAGCAGCATTATACTGTCGGAGTGCATCGGATCTAGTTGTGTTTCTATGAACCTTTTTGTACAAAGGTTGAACGTATGTGTTCATATATCTAGAGTGCTTAGCATTATCGGCAAAAGAAAAGGCTTGTTCATCGTGAATAACAAATTCAGCGAGACCGTCTCTTTGCTCTCGCTGATTATAAATAAATAACTTACCGTCAAAAGATAACTGCGTTTGGCTAGGTTCGACGTGGCCTTGTCGAGGTGCACATCGAGGGTAATGCCTGTTAAGATGTCCATTACCACTACCAGACGAAAATAATTTAGCACAGTACTTACATCGAGCTTTTCGGATGCCGTCCACCATAACTTCATCAAAATGATTCCAACACTCGACTTTTTTTTTTGCCTTTTGGACTTCTGGCTCACTACCAGAAGGATTGCTCGGCCCTTCTCCATCATGACCGCTCATCGGGTTAAGATTATGCCATGGAGTAGTAGCTTCGCCAACCGAGCTGCGTCCTTGACTATAATGCGGGTGGTCTTGTGAAGGCGTGTATTCAAGATCTGGAATGTTTTGATTGAACTCCCAATTGACTTGGGTATCTATCATACAACCTGTACTCATTCGTCCATGAATGAATGGTTGTGGTGGTGCTTGATTGGTGTTTATGATGACTGTGGTGGTGGTGTTTTTCGTGATGATGATCCACGCTTTAGTTTCTTCAGTAATTCAGCCATATTTGATGCTAAACCTTTTTACTAGATTGGACAATAAAACTAGTAAGAGTAAGTAAATGCACAGAAATAAGAGTAGTAATTAGTAATTAGAAATAACAATTAAAAAGAATTAAAGAGTAACAAATGAACAAGAGTAATTAGTAATTTAAAATTGGAGAGAATTAGTAATTAAAAAGAATTTGGTAATAGTAATTAATAAATAAGAATTCACTAATTACTAATTAGTAAACAAAAGAATTAGAGAGTAACAAATGAATAAGAGGAGTAGTTAGTAATTAGAATTTAACAAGAGTAGTAATTAGTAAATAAGAGTAGTAATTAACAAGAGCAGTAATTAGGAAACAAGAGTAGTAATTACTAAGAGTACTAATTAGTAAATAAGAGTAGTAATTGTAGAGGAAAATAGTAGCAAAGCTTGTAGAAATGTAGAATGTTTAGATAATAGAGAGTAAGAAGATTGGTGTGAAAAATTTGAAAGAAATGGTATGAATTTATAGATTTTTAAAAGTCCACAAAAGACCAAAAATACTCCTTAAAACTATCCGTTTATAATTGTTGGGAGGGTAAAAGTGTAAAAAACTCTTAAAAGAGTTGAAAAAATTAAGTTGGATCAAAATATCCCCCAAACTAGCCGTTATATTGTTGTTGGAGGGATACAAGTAGAATTAATGAAAATAATGGGGAATATGGCCGTTGGGGAGAAAAGGGGGAAAATTAGTTTGAAAATCCATGGGGCCAGCCCACTTTAGGGCCAGAAAAAGGGCTTAAAACTGGGCCAAAAGAGAGTCGAAATTTGGGCCATGAAAGCGAGCCAAAAGAGGGCTACATTCGGGTCTGCCCTAAAAATTGGGTCAAGGCCTAAAAAGCGGGCTGGTTTTGGACCAGCCCGTTTTTTAGGACCTGACCCGGGCTTTTTAGGGCTAGGCTGGGCTGGATAATTTCTGCGAATTGTTCCGCCCGGTCCAAAATCCTAAATTATTGGGCTATTACTATTCATTTATAATGTCGGGCCAGCCTGCGGGCCGCCCGATCCTTTTGACAACTCTATTCAGCGGCACAGAGTTTTGTCAAAGATTCTGTAAGGAGGATAAGATTTTTGCCCAGATTTGGAACTTCTCGAGATATTGTCCACTTGCCCATGAACCAACGTGGCTTAGGGCTCCAATGCTCGCGGATGATATCAACGTAATCATAGGCGAATCGGCAGCCAAGTGGTTCTTGTGTGGAGTTGCTGGCACGTGGTCCTCATCGCATGTGAATTAAGATTAATAGAATATTCAGATGGAAAAAGTTCAGGGGGCGTACGTTTACGTTATTCTGTTTTCGTTTTTGTAATGATGATGAAAAATATGCTTTTTTCGTATACTTTTACTTTTTTCGGTTTTATTTTGGATAAAAAAACCCAAATAGTACCAAAAAATGTGAAAACACCCTAAAGGTGTTTTCACCTTTTTTCTTGAACCGTATTCTCCTTGTCAGATAAGTCAGAGAATACAGAATCCAGTCCACTGTTCACAATTTCTTGGGTATGCCCTTCTGACGCCCTAGCTGTTTCGTGAATTCATAGCCTCTCCCAGCTTTTTCTCCTTTCTCAACTCTTTCTCACTCATTTATCTCCTCCAGATTTCCATGAACAACCCCTCTTCCGTTCATTCTTAAGAATCCAATCCCAGATCTGAAGGCGTCGAAGGAGAACCTGCACCGAAAAAAAACCCACGTCTGGCTGCCAAACAGTTTAGGTCATCGTTGGTAGGTATCGGTCTGCTTCAAGTAGGAGTGACTCGGGGAGTTATGTCAGTTGCAGTGGGGATTTCAGGAGGTCGGTGTTCCCGATTAGTGCTGTTGATCGGGAACCAGGGGAGTTATCAAGCGAAAGTGGGTCTGATGAAGGTATTGATTCTGAATCGCGGGCCAAAGATGGTAAGGGTTCCGCCTACGCAACCCTCGCCTCTGAAATCCTTAGCGACGATTGTAATTTCGGCCTCGCTGTGGGGCTGACTTCACTGCTGGCATCAGTCTTCGGGGCTCCGTTGACGGGGACCATGGCGATCTTGTTGTTTAAGCCATCCTCGATTGTTCCGTTTCTACAAGGGTCAAAGTGGCTGCCATGCAACGAGGTGATTGTGGGTTCGAACAGTACTGCGGTGGACAAAGAAGGGACGCGCCCGAGTGAGAGCATGATTAGCGGTAGCAGAGTGGAGGATGTGGCGAATGCGGTGAAGGAGTTTAGTGGGAAGGGGTTTGAGAGGAGGAATTGGCTGTCAAGAGTATTGGGGTTTTGTTTCCCGTAGTGTACAAATAGTGTAGGGGTAAAATGGAAAGATTAGTGTACAAATAGTGTAGAAAATTTTAAACATACAAGATTAGTTCAGAAAAAGTTGATAAAAACGAAATTAAAAATGGTAAACGTACAGAAAAAACTGAAAAAGTAGATACGGAAAAAAATAAAAATACACAATACGATTTTAGAACTGAATACTAAACTCTGAAAAACAAAAACAAAATACAGAATACAGAAAAAAAATCTCGTAAATGTACGGCCCCTCAGCATCTCCCTCCTTTGGTTTGTCCTGTGGTGGAAAATAGCCTTCCTGGCTACTGACAATGCGAAGCTCCTCTGGTTGAGTGATGGAAAGTATAAAAGAATTGAACGATGGAAACTTTATTTAACAAGTAATCGCTTTGCATCAACCTATTTCCTTTTCCTTACTTAAGTAAACCAAAAAAAAAAAAGAGAGAGAGAGAGAGAGAGAGAGAGAGAGAGCCCCCATTCTTTGCTTGCTAAAATCTTGAGACTCCTATCATCATCATCTAAACACACACTAAGGTGCATTTGATAAATCAATTTAAAGTTTAAAACCTTTAATATTTTGGAAATAAAAGTGCTGAACAAACCTTTGAAATTCTAGCACTTAAAAACTATTTCCTGCAAAAAGTAGGCCAAAATTTTAAGTGAGGATGTACTGAATTAGTAGTTAACACTTAACTTTAAGGAGACAGATGATCAAAAGTTATTAAACAAAACTTTATATAAAATAATTATTATTACCATAAAATCGCCACAATAATTTAATAACATCACCTCAACCGCGCTAGAGCACCGTTACAACCACTATGATCCTTTTGTAGCCGCTACCACCATTACCACGATCTAAACGCTGCCCCCACCACCACTATCACATCATCATCACCACGAGGACGTTGTCATCTCCACCAAACTATCATTCGGCAAATGTTCTAGAATAAACGTGTGCCCCTATCACAACAAGGCAGCCTCCTAATCCGTGGTTCATCGCGGCCGCCACCACCACCTCCTCTTGCACGTCTACTAGACATCTCCATATCCACCATACTATCGTTGCCACCATGATCGTCATACCTCCGCTTATCGCCACCGCCATGATTTCTAACATCACATCTTCACACACCGCTTCAATCACCGCCATCATCACCTTTCCGCCTCTATCATCACCACCACCACCATAACAACCAACACGATTTTGGCAAAGTATAATTATACAATACATACATGAGTATTGAACTCTGGTAAGATGGTCAAATTTGTGAAATGGAAGAATTTTCAAACGTATGGTTTGGTTTATCTAATATGTTAACTTATTTTTCAGTGATAAAAATTTAATTACTTAAAGTTTTCAGTTTTACAAACCCAGTGCTTAAATTTTGAGCATAGTTTTACCAAACAGTCCCAACGCATGCTAGCATACAACCAAGAGAACAGTGGTTATACAAAATAAGTGGAAGAAGAACAAGCAACACATTCGAGATGCTCTAACTCATGGTCCATGTAACACTAATAGATTGTTGCCTTTTCTAACTCATGGTTCATGTAATCTAATAGATTGTTGCCATGTCCAACTTATGGTCCATGTATACTAATAGATTGTCGCCTTTTCAAACTCATGGTCCATGCGAGAAATAATGTAGAAAGAGAAGAAAGAAATTGAAGGCTTAGACATTGTGTTAGTTTAATCAGGAGAGAGGGGAGGCTGGGCAATCAGAACGTTGGGACTATCTCAACTAGGCTAATCTGGACTTTGTCAAGACCAGTGTCACCTGCCTTCTTGTATCTGTTACTAAAGTCACCACCTTAAGAATAAACTTTGTTTGGTGGGATAATCCATTCTTTATTTAAGCTAATATCTGTGTCTCCAATGCATACTAAATGCTATTTCAGATAGTTAATTAAGTTCATGTGCTTACACGGAAGAGCGACTTGAGAACTTGAAACATTTTAATTTAATCAAAACTTTATTTGGTGGAATGAAGCATTGTTTAAGTCAATATCTATGTCTCAAGTACATATTACATACTCTCTTGGTCAATAGGCAAAAGCAAAAAAAAAAAAAAAACCTCAACAAAAATCAGAATTTTACCGCGAAGGGCTAAATAACCACTCAGGTGGAACACAACCCCGTGGCCGTCTTCACTTCTCTATCAAATTACCCCGAGGCACGAGCCACTCCACTAGCCCCCCGAGGCCACCAAAAAAGGAATTTTGGTGGTAGAGGCACGTAGCAAATCTCGATCTTTTAAGGCTAATTTCATATAATTCTACATCTCATACGGGATATCACAGAACTTTTTATGACAACTTTCTTGTCAAAGAGAGTGAATTGCTTTCGGATAGAACTTTTATGTTGAGTTTCAATAATGGCCGAGTGAGTTTGAAATAATCATCGCACTTTAATTGTGCAGCCAATGAAGTACTATTGGCACTTAAATGTATTTTTAGCCATAGCAAAAAAATTGGTAGCGAAACTATTTGCAACTCTTACCAATACTTTTGGCAAACGTCCAGCTTGCAACTGGACGTTATCAAAACCTTCAATAAAAGTTTTACCTTATTTTATCGCAAGTTAAGGTACCCTTTTAGTAACAAAAATCCGTTAAGATAAAGGCCTCTAAATGAGGACATGTCACACTCACAAGTTGGGTCTTGAATCTTGACCCTTGAGTTGGGGATAGGAGAAGTGGCATCCAACCTTTCCATAGTTGACATGCAGGAGACATTTCACATTTTGTAGTACAAAGACTGGAAAAACGGACTCTCTCTCTCATAAAATGTGGTTCATGTTTTCCAAAGTATTGCTTCTAGATACACCTGCTTAATTTATTATATTATAAGCTTAACAATATAATTTCCTTTTGCTTAATGAAGTTTGAAGTAATTGATCTATCAAGTTTTTTAATTATTAGTCAAAAGTCTTAATTCCTGCCCATTTAAATACTTTCGTACCACTGAAACGAAGAATCATATTCAACAAAAGTTCCCTAAAAGTCTTATGGGCATGGTTATACAGCAAACTTGTTAGAAAAGAAGGAGAAAGTGTACAAAACCGTGTGACACACACCCGATAGACAAAGCGCAACTACTTAGCGATGCAAGTACCTTATTTGTTCTTCTTTGATTTAAATTGAATTAAGAACAATTTTAGCTTCTATCCGAATTGTAAGAATCTTCTTCCAATCTCATGTATAGCGACAATTAATAACCATTAAATATTTTCAGTAATTTTTCTTCTAACACTTTCAGGGACAATTATTAACAGTATTTTTTTAGCGTCACTAAATAAAAGCCACTAAAAACATTTAAAGACGATTGGTTGTCGCTATATAGGGAATAAGAGGAAGATTCCTCTAACCGGAGTAACAACCAAATTTTTTCCTTGAATTAATTGGTAATTTTATTGTCAGAACTTAAAGTGCACTACATAGGAGCTGTGATCGGTTCTTTTACCGTTCTGATCTCTCCTCCTTTTGAATATATTCTTGGGTTGGATTCCAAAATTTATATGGTATCAGAGTTATGCCCTCTCCAAGCCCCATGGTTTTAGTGTAACAATGTCACACCCCCATATTTCACTCTATGCACGTCGATCCACATTACTCGAATCAAAGCTTGGTATTACCTCATATTTCACACCATGCGTGAGGGCGGGTATTAATTTCCAATACCGATAAGATTCTTATCTTTTTTAACATACTTTTAAGTTGAAAACCAAACTTTAATATTTAGAATGATATTGTTAAAGCATGCACAATTCTCTAGGTCATACCTCAGGGCACTCGAAGATATGACTATTGCATCAATATCATTTTGAACTAGCCAATTTGTGAACTGAATTCAAGCGATCTTGACAACAGACTACTTTTTAGGGCGATGCAATATCACTTACATCTTGCCTCCTTGTATCGACTACTTGAGACTTTCATACCAATTAGGGCAAACACTCAGCCAACATGAGCTGCATTCAATAATTAGGTGTGCAATTCAAGCTTTTAGTGTTTAATGAAGTATACGTTCAAAAAGAGGTTGATTGGAATGTCTTCATCATATAATCCCGTCCAAATGATGTAGGTCGTACACATGGCATATTGGAACTTTTGTACATATTTAATGGGTATGGTCTTGGTTGATTATGTGACTTTTTGGACTTCAAACTTAAGAACCATCATCGTTCTCTCTTCTCATACGCAAGGTTAGGCTCTTTGGAGATATTCCTCTGATTTAAACTATGGGTGTATTAGATTACGATTCACTGGAGCACCTACAGCGACAATTTTAGTAACAAAAGGTTGTTGTTTTATAGGTTTTGTTGCTATTGCTTAAATCTATAACGACAATCTTTTGATGCCAAATTGCACTTATTATGTTATAACAAAAATGCTATATAACAGATGATCTATTTTGTAGGGTTATATCTGTTTCGATACATGCTTTTTTTTTCGCTATAAAATCGAAACGTGACATTTCTTGTACTCGGACAAACACTACAGATTTATGCAAGTAATGGCTCTTTTGCTGAACTTTGTAATGACCCTTTTCCATTTGGTACATACTTCTTCTTAACTTTGCAACATCTTTGATGAGGGACAATGTGTAAATTTAACAAGAACAAAGTAAGAGCTAACCCTCTATATACAAAATTAAAGCTCAAATGTCCTCTGCAATCTAAAGCAAATGAGAATACGCGTAGGAGTATATAACAGGCAGCTCAAATTTTGTAACAGTTAATGTAATTTGGCAACTAGTTGTGACAAAGTTGACTCTTTGATCCAAGGATTATCCAAGGATAAACAACTTTTGTTTGTAATAGCAACCGTACTAAGCATATTAGTTGATAACCAGGACTAAATTACCAAAAATGGTTAAGAGGGGTCCCACTTTCAGCCAGCTATTCCCCCTAACTAGTTTTGATGATTTAAGCTAAGGTCCACGCGCAAACGACTCTCCACTGTTTCGACACAGAAAAGGAAGAGCAACATACGGTGGTGGAGTTTCACATAGAAAAGTGTGCCTTTTATTGAGTCCAGTTCCTCCTTAAGTACGTAGTTTTCTTAGCAAGTTCTCTAACATCTCACTCGAAATGATGGTGTGGTACTTCAGACACTTTAATCATAGCGTAGTAAAGGCTCAAGGATTCATTATTGTAACCGATACGAAGAAGGCCGGTTGTCGTTTCATGTTTTTACTGAAATGAAATATGACAACGACGTTACAGTACAAGTTTATTTTTATTGTAACTTTAAATTAATCGCAGGGACAATGAACCCTCAAAATTTACAGCATCGGTGTTATTTATTTGACATGAGATCTAGAAACAACATAGGTGAAATGAACATGGGCACGGTACATGCTGAATGTTCACCCCAAGGAGGAGAATTTGCTTTTTCATTTTTAAAATAGATACATTCTGCGACCCATTGAAAGATATATGATATCTTTGTCAGTATGCATACATTTTTCACCGTAAGGTCCTATTCAAAACACAGTCGTGTCTCTCCAGTTCTTACTTATTCACGTGGACAAGAAGATGTAACTGACATCGGTACATGATATCACTCTGGAAAAATATCTCTTTGATGTAACCCAATTTTATTTTTTGCTAAAAAAGTGCATTAGTGACATTTAATTGATCTTGAGCGGCGAAATGGCCTTGAACCCGAAGATCACTTTTGGTGGTCAGCATCCATAGGGGGACTCGAAAGAGAGGGTCTAATCCTCGTTCAACACGAGCCCATCCACTCTTTACCCACCTTACACCCCACCATGCCCACAATTAATCTCTACTCTGCTTTATGAATTTAAGACCAACCCTGGTCACACTCATCTCCTCGCCACCTCACCAAGTAGTTGCGAATGGTGGTTGGAAAGAATATTAGATGCTGTGGCAACCGTGGCAGCATTAAGTCGTATTCCTCGGTAGATAAAGTCGGTATCCGATGGGTTTATTTCGAGCAGTTGGCATTCTTTTTTGGTATATGAAAATAATTAGGTCCAGCATAATTAGGGTTGGGTGGGATGGGGTGGGGGATGAAATGATTCATTCTTGTAGACGCTCCTGCGTTAGGTCCATTTTTCCGTTTGTCGTTGCAGTTAATACCAAATTACAATTATCATAAGTTAAATCAAATCGTACAATCAAATTGCGAATAGCTGGAAAAAAAAAAAAAGAGGCAAGTCATATCCTACATGAAGGCGCTGGCTAGCCTTAATTAATGCCAAGTTGTGCCTACTTTCGGATATTTGTATTACTTTATCTTTTACAGTAATTACTTTTTCATCAAAAGGTTATACGTGTTTTAATGTTAAGACACATCCTACGAAAATCATACTTTTGCTAGATAAAGCATGATTTTTGTAACTATACTAGTGAAGAAAAGCATGGCATATGTGTATTTGTCTATTTCTCCCTATATATGCGAAGCAAAAATGTTCCTGAGTTTTTGAGCTCCACTTTAATGATTTGAGTTTCTTACTTCAAAGATTTTAAAAATAAAAAGAGAATTCAAACGATGAAAAAGTAAAGCTTAAATATCACTTTCCTTTATAATGGCTCGGTTTAGTTATTAGCAATCAACATCATCGTTCATCATCCTTGTGAACGAGTCAAATCTCCAAAGAAATTTGTTGAAAGTGATGCCAAATTAATTGTGTATAATATGTTTAGCTTACAAGCTTGTTAGATCCGGTGTGGCTCTAGGTTCAAACGATATGATCACCAGAGAAAGGCCTTGTCTTTAATAGAAAGTTTAAAGGCAATTTGGTATCTTAACATAAATGTTTGCAAAAGTTTGCCCACGTCAATTTTATGTGTATGTTTTAAAGCTGCTGAATACTGTTCTAATTAAGAATTTTGACTGCAAGTTGCAGTCAATTCTTGAGCAGCTTTAAGAATTTTCAAAGCTGCTGAGTACGTGTTCCATGGCTTAAAATGGAAGTGTCACTAAATGCAAGTTACCAACCTATGTCGGCCGGGTTAATAAATTCTTTATTTTTATTCTCCGTCAAAAGATAAAACACATATTAAAATGAGATGTTTTCAATTTTGAATAGAGTCTATTTGGAGTTGATTCTCAAAACGAATTACAGATTAAATCTTAATTAACTTTCAAAATTATAAACTATTGCTTAGCAAAATTAGCTTTAAGGGATGTTCATGTTTGCTAAAAAGTACTAAAAATGGACTTAAATGTTTGAATAAACGGTGATAATGTCTTCATAATTAATAAGAATACTCTTGTACTTTACTTGGCCAAACTTGATTATAAAAAAAAAAAAAATTATCGATCCATAGTTCTTGTATTCTTGAATTATGATGTAATCGGCTTTTAATTTTTAAAAGCTGATTTTATCAGTTTTGTATGTTTATCAAACACCTGTCAGCCTGATTTTACTTTGATGAATCAATCTGGGCTGTCAAACAAACTTAGTTGATCAGGATGTGGGCTTATTGGTTAATAGTTGTGGAAATAATAGCCATCAACTTTTGGATTTTTTACATAAATGAGTCCACCTTTTCAACCGGCCGGTATCCTCTTTGTTTAAAATGTGTCCATTCAACCAAGAAATATTAACATTGACAATTTGTTCCTCCTTAGAATAGAATATGTAGAATTGAGTCAAATCATTTTTGCATGGCTTCATTAATATGTTCTTATTCATTCTTTCAATACTTAGCTGTAGTTTTTTTTTTTTTTTACTGCAAGTAAAAGTCTTACCAATTATTTCATTAATAGTCAAGTAGTACAAGACATAGTGTAATACTTACCTGTAATCATAACTGAAGGAAGACAATGTTTTTTTTTTCTTTCTATAAGCGGATATATTATTATACTAGAAATTCACAAACACAACCATGTTCCTATCTTCTTTCACATTTGACAAAAGGTTGGATGAAGATTGAACAAAGGCAAAACGGTTAGAAAAGAAAGCCTGAGCGGCCAAGTTATGAGCGACATGATTTGCGGTTCTAGTATATGTACAACATCCCAACAAGCGATCTTCTTCAATATATGATTAACTTCAGCGATTGCGGTTCTAACTCTCCGATTCGGGTCGAGTGATGGATCCAAAATTACCTTGATAATCACCTCGGCATCCCCTTCCAAAACAACATGCCGCTTTTGATGAAGCAAAGCACAACGAATAGCCAACATTGCCGCAATTGCTTCGGCTTCCTCGGGGTTTCTATTATCAACTTTTTTGTGTAACCAAATGCACGTACATTGACCTTCTGCGCTGCGGCGTATCTTCGCAATGCAGGCTTCTGATGTTTACCTGATTGCAGCATCAAACTTGAGTTTTCACCAACCTTGCAGCGGCGAGGGGGGTCCGATCTTTCGATGTGATACTTGGTACTCTAGGCTGGAAAATCACTTCCACATAGTCTAAAGTCTCTTGAGTTGATAATTTGAGCTCATGTTCCCTAGAATTGAAGGGGGTCTTGTCCTCGACCACCTTGTTGCGAGTGTACTAGACCAATTCCAGAAGGGTAGTGGAAAATAACAACGTTGGTCTTTTATTGTCTTGATGTATACCAATTCATGTTTCCATTTTACTCTACCAAACTCATTTGTCTAGATATCGTAATCAATTATGCGGTTAAGATGCTGTACATGTCACACTACAGTATTATTGTGAATACTTAATTATTTACCCATGCTCGAGTATATATCGAGTAGAAGAACGATCATTAATGTGGACGGCGCCAAATGTCTCACAAATCGAGCCGGGGTAGTTTTGCTATATGAATCACGCTTGGAGTAATTTTAACTCTAGCTACAAAATTGATGAGCTTGAATATGTGCTTTAGCATGTCCAAGTCATGAACATATCTCAATCAGGCCTCTATTTGAAGATTCACGAGTCGAAAACTTTAATACTGTTGCGCATGTTCTAGAACTTCGTTGCAGTAAAATCTTTAAATCTTTCTATTTAAATCAATTCTTAGTCGACTATTCTCGTAAAGTTGACCACAATCCCTCCTAACCAAGAAATAATAATGCCAACTTGACAGGAACCCTGAATTTTGAAACGAGAGTAGCTTATACCCTTTCAATCTAAACTAATCTTTTTGTCAACAAAAGTTTGAAACTTAATTGACAAAAGAATGTGAATTTCATTTTGTCTAATATTGTATTTTAGACAGCATTTAAATGAAAATGTCTAACTTTGCTGAATAAAATGGCCGCAGCCACGTCATAGAATTTTCAGACTTACAACGTCATCTTCCAGCTCAATTACGCATGTTGACGTCATACTCTCACCTCCTCGCCAACTATATAAATGTCTGAAATTCTGCTTCTATGCATAACTAAACCAACTTCCTGACTCTCTCTCTCTCTCACACACACACACACACACACTAATCATGGAATTCAGTGTGAAGACCACCCCAGCACTTAACATTGCCACACCCATTTCACACTCCTCTTCGACAACATCTTCTGATTCTTCTCCTCCAAGTGGTCAGTCTCCTCCTCCGGCGGTCGTTCTAAGTCCTTGTGCTGCCTGCAAGATCCTTCGCCGGCGGTGCGTCGAGAAGTGCGTGCTGGCGCCGTACTTTCCGCCCACGGAGCCACTCAAGTTCACCATTGCCCATAGAGTCTTCGGAGCTAGCAACATCATCAAGCTGCTGCAGGTAACAAACATTGCACACTCGCTAACAGCTTTCCGCGTTTGCTTTCCCATTTTGTCGTTCTGATCAAACTTTTGAAGCTTAAGCTTCGTTTATGTCGACTTTCAACGAGAATTTGTCATTCTAATAAAAAGTCTCTTTCTTTACATACGCCGACGTTCTTATATATTACACTTCTAACTTAAGTTACCAGTTTGTTTGTCGAGAGACATCCAACACAGTTTCAAATAGAGTGTCAGAATAACGAAGTTAAGACAATTGATCATTGACAATGATACTACATCTTGCCATGTAGAGCGCAAGCGAGCACATTATAGTTCATGTCATCTAGAGCGACAGCTAGCGTGAAAGTTTTCACGCATACGAAAGCGAGATGGAAGCTGGTCTAAAAGCCGAAACCTCAGCCACCGTAAGTAGTGACTCAACGAAGTTGTTGGCTCGTGTAACTCAGTACTAGTGAGAACTGAGTACTTTAATGAGCTCCTTAAATTGACTTCCACCTTTCAATGGTTAGAAGAAGAAATTAAGAAAAAGTAAAAGCTATTTTAATTTAAGTGGGTTTCCTTTCACATCACCCCAAAACGATTCCGTTTCCATCACCTCCAACAAAGCTGCACATACACATCGAGAGCACTTTTCTGTGGAATATCAAGCGGGTCTAGCAATTATATTTTATATATGCGGTGCAGTTATAGATTGTAAACAAATAGAGACGAACCATATCATTTATACTTTTAAAAATTCCTATCACTCGTCTCATTATGGGAATGGACGCCTGTACGGACGGACTGCCTTACAATGGGACGGACATCCGCCCCATAACGGCCAGACGCTGAACTTCACTTAAAAATAAAGGGGATTTTGACTACCCAAGTCAACAATGTGGATGGCCAGAAATTCTCTACTGTGTGTTATTAAAGCAGATGTTGGTGTCATCTTGGCCTTCCTCGAGCACAAACTAAATTTGTTTGTATCGGCATAAGAGTTATTCGATCTTGTATTATATAGATGGGGCTCCACCTGTTGCATAATTTGTGGCATTTCCTTTGCCCGCAAAGAAAATGAACAGACGACTTAGATGGTCTATGATAGTAGGTAGCCAGAAATTTGAGTGCTGCCATAATTTACATTATAACTATTCCACTTGCAAAATTTGAGTATGTAGCTTGTGGTTTCTAGTCTTAGTTGAACGCATGAACTATAGTTTGAACCTCTTGATGACTAGTTTGTATCAAGAATGGCTAAGATTTGAGCAAATGCTGATAATTTTTCAGGAACTTCCCGAGTCTCATAGGGCGGACGCGGTGAGCAGCATGGTGTATGAGGCGAATGCCAGAATTAGAGACCCTATTTATGGATGTGCAGGAGCAATTTGTCATCTCCAAAAGCAAGTTAGTGAGCTCCAAGCAGAATTGGCTAAGGCACAAGCTGAGATAGTCAACATGCAGTATCAGCAAACCAACTTAGTGGCCTTAATTTGCATGGAAATGTCACAACAACAGCCTCAAGAAATCCCCCATCAACCTATTGAAAGTCTAAACTTCTTTTCTGATGATGCCAACCTCGGCGCTGTTTGGGAGACACTTTGGACATGAAAAATATTACTTCAAAAAAAGAAGGAAAAATATATATTTATATCGCAATGTACGGGAAAAAAATGAGTACTTGAAACAAGGAAAAGATTAATTGTAATAATGTTCTTCTAATTTCATTTTGTGGAATAAGATCTTTCACAAAATTAAGTTTATGAGATTTTTTGCCTACAATATACTATATTTACAAAGTGTCAAAGACCAACAAAAGGTGAAAGAGAATGATTACTTATTTAATTCACAAAGGAATCTTTGCACTATTTGTGTACCAATCCTTTGCTCTTTTGGTGACCTAACTTTCTTCTGTGTCTGTTTAAACTTTCCATGTCTTTGATTGTCAAACTTGCTCTTGACCAATTTCTTCCAGTGTCATCTTTTCTATGGTTGGTTAGTTTTTTGGTCATATGGATTAAGAAATTTGAGTTGCGCCTTTCAATTTTTCAAGCTTGTTTGGAGAAAATAGGGCCTCCTGGCGTGTGTGTGTCACATCGTTACACAGAGCTCTACTCTACTTAATTTGGCCACTAAATCTCGGTTACTGAGGTTTAGGACCCATTTGATAGCAAAGAACTTCCTAACACAACTCTCCTAGATCCATAGCCAACAACTTAACATTCTTCGTAGGCTATATGCACACAGCAAGGTCTACCACCTTTCGCTCATATTCTCAATTCTTGCTCCTAGTTGTTAGTCACGTACTAATTCAAAAGCTTAAGTCATCAAAGAATGAGTCCAGCAGAGAAGAGTGGGAAGGGGGTCGGGGTTGAATAGGATTTTTACACTACTTAGTGAAATTAACAATGAATCACAAGTAAGTTTTAGAATCAAATGGATTATTCAGTGTCAATGTATCAAACATATATATAAATCAATCTCTCAACAAGTATAAGGTGATAGTGTAAAGAGAGAGGTTTAAAGATACTAGACAATATATAGAGATTTAGATGTTTCTACTCGAATTAGCCTCAAGCTTACGTCCACTCCTTCGAGGAAAAACCCTTGAATTGCACTAAAATCCACTAGATTGGTAATTCTTTACGGATCAAGACCTAACCTCTTACAATCCCTTGATACTATCCATATGAAAATTATGCATAATGAATAATTCTCTAGAAAAGTGATGACTACAAGTTAGAACTCTAGAACAAAGACATATGAATGCATTATATGACAACAAATGTATATATCTCTCCGGTATAAACACACAATGAATGAATGCTCTCTTGAATTGAATGCGAAATCAATGAAGATTAAGAGAGATTGAATAATGCTTTTTGAGCTATCAGTAATTGCAAGAAAAGAGGGTTTAGAATAAGATTGATGATAGAAATCAATGCCCAAAATCAGTTATATAGGTCCGAGAATATAGCTATTTTAAAGTTGGTAGCGCATGGAATTCGCAAAAACAGTCAATTCAGTCGACTGTATTGCTCAATGCAAACGGCTATACTCCAAAAACTAGCCGGTTGAATTCCAAAAGTGCAGTCAACTGCATTGGAATACATATATACCCATTCTTGGGAGCTACTGTAGTATTGCAGTCGACTATTGTTTTCAACACTGTTGACTGTATTGTGTCGAAAAACTGTTTTCCTATTTTTTATGTATAAAATGCATGCAAGGAAAACTTATAATCAATTTATAAGTCAGAATCATTGATACGATCAACTCTCTAAGTCTAGTTACAAGATAGAGACTTATGAATAATATCGCAATCCAACTTCAAAGCTTTCCTTCGAATATCTTTATGTTTGCATATGATCATCTTAATTCTCCATTGCATGAGTATAGAATTTGAACCTAAAGTTTCATGAACTCAAATGCGTGATAGACAACATAATCATTAATGTTGGTTATCTTCAAAATCGGATGTACTCCACTATTGATCTTAAAAGAAAAAAAATTTCTCTCTCTAAAAATATCTCTCATTTCTCTCTAAACAAAATTTCCATAGAAAGCCACCGTAGCAGCGCCACCGTGCGATTGCGTGCGTGGCGGCGGTCGAAATTCAGCCTAGGACTATGTATTCAATCTGTCTTGTTTTAGTGTGTATATGCTCTAAGGATAGGCATCATTCGAGGTCGGTGGCAAATCGCAAATAGACGACGGTGGCCAACGACGGTGCGGTGGCCGACGCCATTTTCCCCAGCCACGATCAGGGACGACGATGCATGTACATGCGCCGATTTGCCGGATCTCTTTAGATTTATGAAGATCTTGGGTATTTTCTTCATCTTTTAAATCTGGGAGGTCAAATTAGAGTGATGGTCAAACGCGTCTTGGAGCAAGAACCTCCGCCCTAGGGCGGGCTTACCTACTATTGGATCGCGAGCTCCCCGCTTTTAGACTCTTTTTTTTGTCCTAAAATGGCTCTCCCGGTGGTGGACCAAAGCAGAGCTTTGGCCCTCGTATGCGTATCATAAGATTTAGTTAGTGCAAAGTTCCCCCGGAGATGTCCCTTAGTTTATCTATAGGAGTTTTCAGAGGTTTCACACCTTCTTTTCATTAATAGGCGTTCTCCTTCTTCTATTACTCCGTCGGTCTTTTGATCCGATGGATACTAGCTTGATCGGTTTTTATTGTTGATAGAAGAGGCTTGCATTTGCTAGGGTTAGATTTAAAATCGCTGGCGGTGGCTGGAATCCTACCGGTGGTGGCCGTAATTTTTGTTAGTAGTAATTAGAGCTCAAGACTTGGCTTTGGGGTGTGTGCTGTGGTTACTGGACACTATGTCTAGGGTTTTGGTGTGTTACACAAATGGTGTCTTTGGGGTGGGGGGAATAGGGCCTGGGGGGTCTTGGGGGGTTTTGTGTGTTGGGTATGGGGTGGGGTGGGGAAAGGGGGTTGAGGCCCTGGGCAGGGGGAGGGGTTTTAGGGTAATCTGCTCTAGGAGTTTTGTGTGTGGGGATTCCTTTGAGGTGGGGGGGGGGATAAGGAATTCAAATACAATCTAGCTTAGCCCAGGTTTCTGATTGTTGGGTGCTGCCCTGCTTTATGGTGCTGTGTTTTGGAGTGGAGATGCCAGTGGAATATTATGAACCATGCAAGGTTGACTGCCTCTTGTATTTGCATTGTGATTCCTTTGATTGTTGAGTACATCTTCAATTTTTGTCTGGTTCCGGTGGACCTCCTCATTGTACGTAATTTTTGTGTTGTTTAGATTTATAGTGTTTTGCCTTTAGTTTACTAGGTGTTTTATATAACCTTTAGGCCTCCGCCTGTTACTAAAGTTAATCTAAAGTGTAGGATATACTCTACTTTAATTTAATTGTAATTTGTATCGGTCTAGAGGTTTGTTGTTAGTTTCCGACCTTTGTGGTCTTGTATATGTAGAGTCACAGAAATGTCGCGACCTTTACTCGCTGTTGGGCAGCTTTGTAATCTCTTTAATTAAAAATATTATTCTCTTATTTACCAAAGGAAAAAAAATCAGATGTAAGCCCAGGTTAAATAACTGTAGTGCTAACATCATGCTTAACATTCTCCATCACGTACAAGCCCTTGATTGCATGTGAAAATAAGTCGACGAAAAATAAATTAAGATTAATTTTTTTTAACTATATCTCATGTTGATTGACGAAGTATCTGCCTTTTTATATCTAGTGGGCTTATCTTTTTCTTTTTTTTTTTAACATAGGCTCTTTTAGTGGGCACCAGACTTAAATATGACATTAAAGATTTAGTAGTCATGCTTGCGCATTTGCACTTTACATCGAAACCCATTTTTGTCTTTCCAAGTGCTCTCGTGAACTCTTCCGATGCTCTGATCGACCACATTCATACGACAACACAATTTATAGCATGTTTGTGCATGTGCAAGTTAAAGATCAGAATGATGAATGATACAATAAATAATTTAGTGGCCTAAAACGTACTGTTCGTAGGTTTTTATTTGACCGTCTATCTAACATACAGATTTGCTAGCTACTGCAGTCTTCATCATAAGATGCTTAATGCAAAGGTCATGTGAAGATATCCCTACCTTTGACTTGTGAGAGCAAAATGTTAAAGAATGATTATAAAGTTTGAAATGTTAATGAGAACACATCCAGAATGATCTGAGTTGGGTACTCGGCTCAACTTAGCAAAACATTTTATCGCCTTCAGTAAAAATCGATAACTGTAAAGGAATATACTAGATTCTGCACCAAGCAATAAAGAAGAGAATAAAAAACAATAACAGAAAATAGAGACATAAGATTTACATGATTCGGGGAAAGCCTATTCCACGGTGGTAGCAGCAATTTCATTATGTTTTTCACTGGAGATTACAGACCTTTCTTGTCTCTCTCAACAAACCCTCTCAAAGAATGACTCCTCTCAAAGAATGACTCCTCTCTTTTCAGGAAAGACTTTTCTTACTCAAAGGAGGACTATTCTCTCTTGTCTCTTCAAAAAAGACTATTCCTACTCAAATAAGGACTCTTCTATCTTTTCTCTTGTACTTAAAACACAATACAAGACAACATATATATACTAAGAGATAAGTGATGACTTTATCTAAATAACCAATGTGAGACAAGACTTATATACTTAAGTCCAAGTCACAATCTTCTTTGAATAACCGATATGGGACACCCACACATTCTGGGTTTTTTATCCAAGACATATTATCACAAATCTCCACCTTGGCTTGGATAAAACAAGCCACAAACAATCTGAAAATATCATTTGCTGCTACCACACCTGCCCCCTAGGGCTGCACCTCAAATACTGTTGATACTAATCAAATCTAAGCAATGCTTAAACTTGATCTCTGGAATATGCTTTGTCATCATGTCCGCTGGATTTTCATCTGTGGAAATCTTCTCTACCATAACAGTACCCTGAGAAACCACGTTCAAAATAAAATAAAACCTGACATCAATGTGCTTGGTTGGCTCATGGAACATCTGATTTTTGGTCAAATGTATGGCACTTTGGCTATCGCAGTAAACAGTGCTAGACTCCTGTTTCAATTCCAAATCACCAACCAAGCCCTTCAACCAAATGGCTTCCTTCACTACTTCGGTCGCCGCTATGTACTCAGCTTCTGTAGTAGACAAGGCAACAATAGTCTGAAGAGTAGCCTTCCAACTGATCAGACAGCTCGAAAAAGTGAAGATATATCCTGTCAAAGATCTTCTCCTATCAAAATCTCCAGTGTAGTCTGAATCCACGTATCCAATAACACTACCATTCGCATTACTGCCTCGATGGTAGACTAAACCAGTATCCGCAGTACCTCTCAGATATCAAAGTATCCATTTCACTGCCTACCAAGGAGCTTTCCCAGGATTACTCATGAACCTGCTAACCACACTGACTGCATGAGAAATATCTTGTCTCGTACAAACCATAGCATACATGAGACTACCCACTACACTAGCATATGGAACACATGCCATGTGCTCCACCTTCTCCTGGGTCTGTGGGGAATCAGCTGCTGAAGGCTTAAAGTGTGCCTCCAAATGAGTAGTCATAGGTTTGGAGTTTTTCATACCAAAGCGCTGCAGTACTCGCTCAATGTATTTTTCTGGGACAAGTACAAAATTCTTGTAGGTTTATCCCTTTGAATCTCCATCCCTAATATCCTCTTAGCTGCACCCAAGTCTTTCATCTCAAATTCCCTTTTCAACTGCTCTTTTAAACTGTTGACATCTGACATCGATTTTGCAGCAATCAACATGTCATCAACATACAACAGCAAGTATATATGAGAACCATCCGCGAGACTCTGGTGATACACACAACTGTCATATGCACTCCTGGTGTAACCTCTCTTTGCCATGAAAGTGTCAAACCACTTACACCACTGCCTTGGAGATTGCTTTAATCCATACAAGGATTTTTTTCAACAAGCAAACATGATCTTCCTTATCTTGGATCACGAATCCCTCTGGTTAACGCGATAAATAATTTCTAGCAAACAATTACATTATAACAACAGATTAATTTCTAGCATACAATTAAATTATAACAATAGATTAATTCAATATGATAAATAATTTCTAACAGGGAAAAAAAGTGAGTTCAGGCAGTGGTGGTGCGAGGCGGATGACGACAGTGGCGCACGGAAGGCAGCGGTAGAGGGTGGTGGTGCGCCGGAGGGGGAGGAACTGTGGCGATGGTGGTGTGACTGTGAGGTGGCTGTGGCAGTAGTGGGGTAGTTGCGGGGCGGCGAGGTGGCAATGGGGACGACAGATCTGAGGGGAGAGGGAAGGGCGGTGTGGTGGTGGCGGGGGGCCTGTCGCCGGCGTGGGGGGCTAGTGGGGAGGGACGGAGGCGGGGGCCTGTCGCCAGCGTGGGGGGCTGGTGGGGAGGGACGGAGGCGGGGTCCTGTCGCCGGCGTGGGGGGTTGGTGGGGAGGGACGGAGGTGGGGGCCTGTCGCCGGCGTGGGGGCTGGTGGGGAGGGACGGAGGCGGGGGCCTATCGCCGGCGTGGGGGGCTGGTGGGGAAGAAAAACGGGGGAGAGAGAGAGAGAGATAGAGAAATCTGGGTATTTAAGAACACATTTAGCGACGGACATGTTCCGTCGCTAAAGATCTGTCGGTAAAATCATTTAGCGACGGTTTATACCGTCGTTAAAAGACCGTCGTTAAACGTCTGTCGGGAATGGTTTTACCAACGGATTAATCCGTCGATAAAATATTTTTTTGCACAACGTTTTTACCCACGAAAATTCCGTCGCTAAAAACACCTTTAGCGACGGAAGTAGTTCCGTCACTAAAAGTCCGTCGCTAAAACCCTTTTTTCTTGTAGTGTCTCTCAAAGAATGATTCCTCTCTTTTTAGGAAAGACTTTTCCTACTCAAAGGACTATTCTCTCTTGTCTCGTCAAAGAAAGACTCTTCCTACTCAAAGAAGGATTCTTCTCTCTTTTCTCTTATACTTAAAACACAATATAAGACAACATATATATATATATATATATATATATATATATAAAGATATACAATCTATATCTACTCAAATTACAACTAATAATACAAAATTTAATTTAATGAATGAAACCCCTTACATATTCATGGAAGATAGTGGTGAAAATTCAAACCTAACTGAAGATAGTAGGTTTTATACAACCAGAGGTAATTATAGACCACAATATACTTATGGAAATTTACCAAGACAAAGTGCTAAAATAGATGCATCAGACAGACCATATGATAAACCTAATTATAGACCTAAAGGAAAAAGACATCCTTTAGAACAAAATTTTAAAATACAAAAGGCAGCAGAACCTTTTATTTTAAATATTACATCAGTAGATCCACAACAAAGAACAAATTATATACAAGTATGGAAGGATGCTGTTGTAGCCAATTTTATTACAAAACAAGCTGATAACTTAGAAACAGGTGAAGAAATGATAAGATACATGACACAGTTTTTAGGACCCATAGCTAAAGCAAATTTTGAAGAATGGCAAAGAGCTTATCCTAATGATTTACGAGAAATGGCCGATTTAGGGCCTAATCCATATAATTTTGTAAACACTATACAATTAATTTTAACCGGTAGAAATCCTAATACAGGAGACGGTGTTCTACAAAATGAAGCCGCTAGAAGGTTAGAACAAGTACATTTATACAATTGGCATAATATTAAACCTTTTATGCAAGAATATTATTATTTCGCCTCTCAAAGCGGAAATATCTATAATGAAACGGTTATAAACAAATTTTTAAATAAATTACCAGGAGCATTAGGAAGAGAAATAACAGATACAATTAAGAAAGCCTATGAACAACCATCAGACAAAAAACCTGCTTATGCTTTAGGAAGTGTTTTAGAACAAGTTATTGAAATTTTAGTATCTAAATGTACTAATATACAAATATCTCGACAACTTAAAAATGAAACAAGTTTTTGTAAAGAAATATATACACCTCAACATTACGGTCAAGAAGAACCTAGACCTAAATATACTCGTAAACCTATAAGACAATATAAAAAACACCCTAGAAAAACTTATTATTTAAGAAAGAGTAGAGCTAGAAGACCTTTCTTAAATCCAAGACATGTACGTAAATATGATAATAAACGTATTTATAAAAACAAAGTAACTTGTTATGCATGTGGCGAACCAGACCATTTAAGCTCTAGTTGTCCTAGAAAACATAATAACAATACATTTAAAGCAATGATAGTCAATAATACAAATGAAGATTTAGTTGAAGTAGATGAAACCCTAAGTGATACAGAAAGCATTTATAGTATTAAATCCATTGAGGAATATGTTGAAGATACAATTTCTCTAAGTAGTGATGAAGAGGAAGATCACCTTCCTGTAGAAACAACAGATCAATTAGATATGTTTATAAATTCCTTGAAACAATCTAGTATTTATAATTTTATGTTCAAACCATCAGAACACAATTTAATTAAACAAGAAACTTGTATACATCAATGGGAAATAGGAAAAGGAATAGATACAAATACCTGCTACATATGTCAATGGTACCCTGCCATTAAAGTAAGATGCAAATGTTCTTTATGTTATGCCGAAGCCTGTACAAAATGTTTAAAACAAAAATTTAACCTAGATCTTAGCAATGCCTCTACTTCCAAGTCTAAACCAGATACAATCTATTATGATAAAAACATAAATAGACGTTTAGAATATTTAGAACAAAAAATAATACAAATTGAAGAAGATATAGAACAACTAAAAGAAATTAACTTAGACATACCCATAGAAGAACCTAAAAAACAACTGATACAAGATTTTAATATTGATAAATTTTGTACTAAACCACGTTTTAGTAATCTAATAACTACACGAATACAAATTAAACATTACAAAAAACATGTAGAGACAAATGCAATCATCGATACAGGATGCACTATCACTGTTATCGATCCTTCTCTTATAAGTACACAACATTTAAAAATCTTAGAAAAACTATGACTGGAGTAGGATTTTCTAACACACCTATACAATATGATAAAATGATTTCAAACGCTTACATTACTTTCCTTACACCTTGTAATGTACAATCTCCTCCATACCATTTAAACCATGCATTTTGTACTCCAATACAACATGCTGAAGGCAAAATTATTCTAGGTATTAATTTTCTCCTCGCCAATAACAATACAATTACTCTATCCAAAGAACTTTTTCAAATCTCTCAAAATACAACACACACACCCATTAATATTGATACACCATCAGAGTACGCTCAGAAGCGTGGTGGGACATATATAGACATAGATACAAAAACTTCACAAATATGTACTGATTGTCAAAAAGGTAAGACAAATTGTTGTTTAACTAACATAGACTCAACTTCTTTTGATGACAGCAGCTGAGAAACATTTAGTGAAGAGATAGATAATGATCCATACAATATATATAGAGTCAGTTATAATTTGATACAACAGTTTACTAATAAGAATGATATTCTTAGAGCCGTTGAAACGTTACCCTTTTTAGGAGAAAATCCCATAAAACGATGGGATTTAAATAAAATTTATTGCAGATTAGACATTATTAATCCTGATTATATAGTTAAAACAGCTAATATTGAAGCCAGTAGTTTAGATACAGAAGATTTCAAAATGCATATTAGCGAATTAACAAACTTAGGAGTAATAAAACCAAGCAATAGTCCACATAGATCTGCAGCATTTATAGTTAGAAACCATGCAGAAGTAGTTAGAAACAAAAGTAGAATGGTAATTAATTACAAAAGGTTAAATGACAACATAAAAGATGACAGTTACAATATTCCAAATAAGACATTTCTTTTAAGTAAAATACAAGGTAAAAAACTTTTTAGTAAATTTGACTGTAAGTCAGGTTTTTATCAAATTAAAATGTGGCCCGAAGATATTAAATGGACTGCATTTACCACACCAGAAGGCCTATATGAATGGTTAGTTATGCCATTTGGCCTTAAGACAGCACCAAGTATCTTCCAGCGCAAAATGGATGATATTTTTAGACCTTATAATGATTTTATTTTAGTATATATTGATGATATTCTTATTTGTAGTAAAAACGAGACAGAACATTTATCCCATTTAGATTTAGCCTTTAAATTATTTGAAAAACACGGTTTAATCCTTAGCAAGAAGAAAATAGAATTATTTAAAACAAATATAAAATTTCTGGGTATGGAAATAGGAAATGGCAAGATAAAGTTACAAGAACATATATCTAAGAAAATTTTAGATTTTCCAGACAAGTTAGAAGGACTAAAACAAATACAAGCATTCTTAGGACTTGTAAACCAAGCTCGTATGTACTTTAAAGATCTTAGTAAATTAATTGGACCATTATACAATAAAACAAGAAAAAATGGTCAGAGACACTTTAATAATGAAGATATTAATCTAGTTAGAACAATAAAAGAAAAGGTACAATATTTACCTGATCTTTATTTACCCTTAGATACAGACTATCTAATAGTACAAACAGACGGTTGCAAAGAAGGATGGGGAGCTGTCCTATACTGCAAACCTACTAAATACAGTAATAAAAAAGAAGAAAGATTATGTAGATATGCAAGCGGTAAATACAAAGAAAGCAATCAATATCTTACAAGTTTAGATTTCGAACTATTAGCAATAATATATGCACTTGAACATTTCAAAGCACTCTTAATAAGTAAATATGAATTTTGCATAAGAACAGATTGTGAGGCAATTGTTAGATATAATAAAAACAAAGACTCTAGATATACAAATAGATGGGCAAAGTTTTTAGCAACACTTAGCAATTATAGGTTAGACAAAATTGAATGGCAACATACAAAAGGAAAAGATAATACTTTAGCAGACTTATTATCTAGAAAATTATTCTCTTAATGAATTTTTTTTGCAGATATGACTCCTTTTGAAGCAAAACAGCAACTCAGATGGTATAAGCAACTAATCCTTCGTGAGATGAATAGGATAAGAGACATACTTTGCTTGCCAAAAACTGATTGTCCTTGGGAACAAGAATACAGAAAAATGACAATTTCCCAGTCACAACAATATATAAAGCATATGAGGAATAAACTAGATCTATTTGGAGCAGTTTTCTGCCATTAGACTTTGTAAATGTCCTTTTAATTTCAGACCTTATGAGTGCTGTAACTCTTTAAAGAATATTTTAATATGAATCCTTTTCAAGTTCATCGTTTTCTTAAATAATTAGCTTGGAGGAATTCGATAAGTTTTCAGACAATCCTCCTAACACTAAGTTTTATACAAATCTTAATACTAACAAATATTGCATTATTTGTCTTGTTTAATATTTTTCAGGACAATGAATCCCTTTTCGGGAGGAAGACCTCCTTGGCGAGCTAGACCGTCGCCAATGTCGAATACACCTCCTTATACTCCTCCTTCCCAAGCCCATTTTCCAAATACACAGTCTCAGACAAATCCTCCTTTCCCTACACTTTTTCCTTCATACACCGATAATTCAGGAAGGCAAAGAATTAATTTTGATGGAAGCAATTTAGGCGTTATTCATGTAGGAAGCAAGTTTCAAATAAAAGACCCTAAGATTACTTCTCTTCCAATAGACCAAGTCACCCTTTTAGACAACATTTGGCAGTCTTTTATGCGTAAAGACAATAGTTGGTTTGTCAATGCTTTGAACGGATTAGCATCTTATTTCCACAAACTTAGAGACACTCGTAGATTTCAATTCTATTGTGTTTTTAGGGGAAAACAACCCGGCATTTACAAACATTTTCCAGAGGCAATGCATCATGGTGTGGGAAACCATGAAAAACCTTGGTTTAAAGGCACTCAAACATTTGAAGAATCTCGTAAATTAATGCAAGATCATTATGGTCTAAATTATTTTATAAGTCCTTTTTGCACTAATCCTGACACCTCACTTGCTACTTCTACTTCAGGACCCATTCCTTCTTCTCCTGGATCACAATTTTGCAAAAATTGTGATATTTTAATAAAACATTATAGTGATTTGAAACAAGCCACTGACAAATTAGCTTTTGACAAAACACAATTAGAAGTTCAAATTTCTGAGTTAAAAACAAAAGTACAAATTTTTGAATTAAATGCCTCAGATTGGAAAGATAAACAAATTTCTAAATTTTCCAAACATCAGCAGCTGAAACAACTTCTTCACACACCTCCTGTTTCTGGTATACAAGAAACAGCTAGTCCTGTTCTACAGGTAACAGGTAAAGACTCCTCAAATCCTGTGATAGCTGGAGGTTTGCTCAAAATCTCTGAAAATCCCTCAAGCTCGGGAGAAAGAACTTCTAGTCCAGCACCACCGGCGGCTGGTAAAGACACCTCAAGTCCGGAGACCCCTTTCCGTTTGGGCAAAACGGAACTCAGAAGACAGAAGAACAAAGAAACAAAGAAGAAGTTAATGGCCGATGCAATCAAGAAACAAACTGCTGATATGATATACAGCATCTTCTCAGATTTTGACAAAAACTACGTTCAAGGACAGTATAGTGAAGAATTTGCACAGAAGCCGTATACAAGTTCAGATTTCAAGCGATTAGACTATGAGCTGGATGAAGTATTGAAGACATCATCTTCTGATGATCCAGATACTGCCACGTCTCACCAGAAGACATCAGAAAAACGGGACAAAGGCAAAGGAAAGCTAGTTGATACTGAAAAGGACAAAGCATCTTAGTGGACTCTTGGACCCACGAAGATTCTTAAAAACAAGATTACTTTTACGCCTGTCCCTCTGCTTTCGGTAAATCACTTTACTTTTGCAAAAGTTTATTCCAATAGAAGACAGATTCCTGTACAACTTTTGACCATGTAAATTTTAGTGCGCCTTTTTGGCATAAGAGCGCATCTACTTTTGTAAAGATAGATGTAGTGCGCATCTCCTTTTAGGACAGCTGTTACTTGTAATTATTAGAATTTAGGTTTTCTCTGCCTATAAAAGGCTTAGAGCTCTTCAATTGTAAGTACGCTGAAACTACTGCATTCTCGAGATCAATAGAATTCTCCCATTGCTCTCAAATTTTCAACCTCTCAACTCCCTTGTTCATAATCACAAATCTGCTCAGTTAAGAAGACTTCCAGTAAAGTTTAGAGTTTTCAAGTAAGATTCTTTCTTTACTCTTATAGTTTAGCTATTCTGGGGTGAACACGCTCATGAGGTGAAAACCTCTCTATGAATTGAAAAGGAAACAATTCTTTCAAAAAATTCTAACATCTCAAAGACTAAAACATGATATAGGAGATAGGATTTTAGAGATCATATGGCATTTAGTGTAAATGATGAGCTCTGCCCTGTTTAAAAAAAAAAAAAAGGATTTTTCAAAGAAGGACAACTTAGGACTACTTGATAGGTTTTTAAACAAGAGTGGGAGCGAGTCATAGGGTAGTAAGCCGAGTGATGGCGTTGTAAATCCCGCGGACTAACGCATGCCCTGAGTTTTTTAGCCTAACTAGAACATCTTAGGAAATCCTTTTAGAACAATCCATCTATCTTATTTTAGAATTTGTTTAGGTCACCCCGGCAACTCATCATCTTCTAGTTTCTGCCATATCTTCTCTAAATCGATCCTCTATAGCGCTGTTTTTCTCTGAAATGTTACCATTTTTTCCAACAATGGTTTTTGGTCTAACCGGGGACTAAGATTTTTAGAAAATCGTTAGGACTAAGATTTTTAGAAAATCGTTTTTCCGGCCAAACCCCTCCATTTTGGTATCAGAGCCACTTTGATGAAAGAAAAGTTTTCTAAGTAAAGGAGAGAAGTGAGTAACCCAGAGCAAGTAGCCCCTCTAAATCAAACATGAGTACACCAGAAGGAACACCTTTTTATGCTTTTGATAATTATTACTGTGAATTTCGTCGCTTTTTTGCAGCTTTATCAGTTATTGATAATACTAATAATAGAGTTAGGTTTAATATTTCTGGAGGCACCTTTTTATTAAGATACAACCCTTTACAATATTATATGCCTAGACTTGTTAATTTTCCTGAAATCATAACAAATTTAAATCCTTATTTAAAGCATTTAATAAATTTTTACATATGCCTAATAGACATGGACAACAATAGCTATTATCATAATGAATACATTCGTCTTTTAGTACAAACACCATCTAGTGATAGATTTAGACAAATAACTGAGACACACCAAGATGAAGCCTTAGCTAATATTACTAATCATATACACACCCTACATATAAGTCGTCGTAATTCTGAAAGTAGTGCAGAAGACATTTATAGTAGTGAAAGTAGTGATACAGAAAATGATAACACTAATAGACAAAGTACTTTACTTTTACCCGATTAAAATGCCTAGAACTCTAGACCCAAACGAACACCAAGAACCTTTTAATTTTGAAGACATGATGAATAATTTTAATATGGAACCTTATATGATAACAGGCCTTTTAGAGACAAGTCAGAAGTTTTTCGCCGCTTTAGAAAATATAGATTTTGCTAATGGACGAATTAGAAATTTTATAGACACCCAAACTTTAGATCTAGTATACAATCCTTTATCAACATACATAAGATATTTCTTACATTTTGATACTCTTTTACATGATTTTGATATCTTTTTTCAACATTTAATAGGATGTTATATTCATTTAAAAGATCAAGACAATAATTCTCTTTATATGGAAGAAATGTTAAGAAAAATTAGAGAAGAAAATAATATACAAACTGAAAATGAAATAGAAAATTTAGCAAATCAGGCAGATACAACTATAAATTTAAATTGTGATGAAGAACTTAGTGATGAATATTTTGATGATTATTATGATAATGACAATGATTATCCATGGGATGATGAAGCCCTGGCTAATCTAGACAATATGTTAAACGGTATTTAATGACTACTAAAGTGATAGATTTGCAAAATTTACAAACAGACAATAATAGTTTAAAAATAATTAGGGAAAACTTAGACTATATTAAAAATACGTTACAAAATAGCATAGAAAAAACAAATAATTCAAAACTAGAAATAATAATGACACAACTAAATGAAATTAGAGATGACATAAAAGGATGCAAGCTAAAAATAATACATTTAGAAAAAAGGCATAAAAAATTAGAAGATAATATAAAACATTATATACAATTACAAGGCATTGAGTATAATGATTAAAGACTACGAAACCAACATAAATTATTTAAATGCTTACAATAATAGTATTCGATATTTAAGCCCCGGAGAAGGTTTAACTAGAAACAACGTAGGGACTCCTACTGAGATAATAAACAAAAAACAAAATAATATAATAATTATATTATTATTAACATGTTTAGAAAAAATAGAAAATTTACAAATCCAAATAACTGAGTTAGAAGAACAAATTAGAATAAAGCCTAAGCAAACATCTACAAAAAATATAGAAGATTTATGTAAAAAATTAGATAATATGCAAATTGATAAAAAGAAACCTTCTAAAACAAAAGAAGATTGGAAATTTTTAGTTTATGATAAACAAAGAATAGAATAACTAAATAAACACAGAAAACAAAAAGACAAACTCATTTCTTAAAATGTTAAGAAATACAGGAAATATTTTAGGAAAAGGTAATACAGAAGATAGAAATAGGACAGAAGTCTTAGCCACAGAAACTAGACGTAGAAATGAAAATACAGTAGGCAATAGAGTACTTAGGTTATTTAGACAACCACCTGCACCTATAGCTTCTTTAGAACAAATAATAGACATAGATAGACAAATTGAACAATTTAGACAAAATCGATTAGATTTAATTTCCCCACAAATTCTTTATCAAAATAATGCACCAGTAAGTCAAACAAGACTCTTTATGCACTATAGAGAAACTCAAAATAGATGCATAGGAGATGAAGTAGTTAGTATAAATTTAATACATCCAGATTCAGAACAAGAATTAGTCAGAGGCAATTTTAATCTTACACATATAGGTTTAATTGTTGTAGGAATTAAAGGATTAACCAGAAGAGACACAGGAGCTAAAGTCTTTTTAGCTATAGTTGATGATAGGTTTACTAATGAACAAGCAATTCTAGGAGCCATTGAAGTAGACATGAACAATAATGGAGGAATATTTTATTGTGCACCAGACTTTTGCTTAAATACAAGAGACTTTGCAAAAAATATTAAAATAAAAATTATGACTAAAGGTTATGAGGAATTTCAACAAGGCAAAAATTTATTAATATGTTCTACTTTTATTGGAAAACTTACACAAAATAGTCAAGTAGGATACCAATTAAATATAGAAGACACTGCCAAATTTATAATTAATCGTGGAATTAGATTATTACCACCTTATAAGGTAGATGCTTTAGACAACTCAGGCCAAGAATGGCAAATAGATAGAATTTTAGGAACAAGTTCTTCAACTAGCATAGTACCAACAGATAGCTTATGGTATAGAAATACATCAGGCAGAATGTCAGTTAGATTTACAAATTATGTTGAAGCAAGTAATAATCCAGACATCCAAGAAACAGAAGAAAATGAATAAAATAAAAGCTAAAATAATTTTAAATCAAAAAATAGGAACTACTTATTTTGGTCAAGGACTTAGTTGGTCTCAATATCAAGAATGTATACAAATGATAGAGAAGGAAGAAAATAGCCACCTAAATATATTTGAAGAATCTGAAGAAATAACACAACCTCAGAAAATAACTATTCCTGATGAACTAAAAGATTTAGATATAAGCCCTACATTAATGTTTAAATCAGTATCTTTTCTTGAAACTTCAGAACCTAAAATAAATTACAAAATAGAATTAGATAACAAAATTAATAATGCTCTACAAGAAATAGAAGCTATTCGAGTAAAACAACACAAAGAATTAGAAAATTCTAACAGACGGTTATTCGAAGAATTTGAAGAATTAATGACAAATAAGAATAAAAATAAACAACAATATGAATTTGATAAAGATGCAATAACAGAAAATGATTTTGACGATTCCTATTTCCCATTGATGTATACAAGTTTCTTGTTTAATTAAATTGTGTTCTGATGGTTTGAACATAAAATTATAAATACTAGATTGTTTCAAGGAATTTATAAACATATCTAATTGATCTGTTGTTTCTACAGGAAGGTGATCTTCCTCTTCATCACTACTTAGAGAAATTGTATCTTCAACATATTCCTCAATGGATTTAATACTATAAATGCTTTCTGTATCACTTAGGGTTTCATCTACTTCAACTAAATCTTCATTTGTATTATTGACTATCATTGCTTTAAATGTATTGTTATTATGTTTTCTAGGACAACTAGAGCTTAAATGGTCTGGTTCGCCACATGCATAACAAGTTACTTTGTTTTTATAAATACGTTTATTATCATATTTACGTACATGTCTTGGATTTAAGAAAGGTCTTCTAGCTCTACTCTTTCTTAAATAATAAGTTTTTCTAGGGTGTTTTTTATATTGTCTTATAGGTTTACGAGTATATTTAGGTCTAGGTTCTTCTTGACCGTAATGTTGAGGTGTATGAGAGGCGAAATAATAATATTCTTGCATAAAAGGTTTAATATTATGCCAATTGTATAAATGTACTTGTTCTAACCTTCTAGCGGCTTCATTTTGTAGAACACCGTCTCCTGTATTAGGATTTCTACCGGTTAAAATTAATTGTATATTGTTTACAAAATTATATGGATTAGGCCCTAAATCGGCCATTTCTCGTAAATCATTAGGATAAGCTCTTTGCCATTCTTCAAAATTTGCTTTAGCTTGGCCGGAAAAACGATTTTCTAAAAATCTTAGTCCTAACGATTTTCTAAAAATCTTAGTCCCCGGTTAGACCAAAAACCATTGTTGGAAAAAATGGTAACATTTCAGAGAAAAACAGCGCTATAGAGGATCGATTTAGAGAAGATATGGCAGAAACTAGAAGATGATGAGTTGCCGGGGTGACCTAAACAAATTCTAAAATAAGATAGATGGATTGTTCTAAAAGGATTTCCTAAGATGTTCCAGTTAGGCTAAAAAACTCAGGGCATGCGTTAGTCCGCGGGATTTACAACGCCATCACTCGGCTTACTACCCTATGACTCGCTCCCACTCTTGTTTAAAAACCTATCAAGTAGTCCTAAGTTGTCCTTCTTTGAAAAATCCTTTTTTTTTTTTTTAAACAGGGCAGAGCTCATCATTTACACTAAATGCCATATGATCTCTAAAATCCTATCTCCTATATCATGTTTTAGTCTTTGAGATGTTAGAATTTTTTGAAAGAAATGTTTCCTTTTCAATTCATAGAGAGGTTTTCACCTCATGAGCGTGTTCACCCCAGAATAGCTAAACTATAAGAGTAAAGAAAGAATCTTACTTGAAAACTCTAAACTTTACAGGAAGTCTTCTTAACTGAGCAGATTTGTGATTATGAACAAGGGAGTTGAGAGGTTGAAAATTTGAGAGCAATGGGAGAATTCTATTGATCTCGAGAATGCAGTAGTTTCAGCGTACTTACAATTGAAGAGCTCTAAGCCTTTTATAGGCAGAGAAAACCTAAATTCTAATAATTACAAGTAACAGCTGTCCTAAAAGGAGATGCGCACTACATCTATCTTTACAAAAGTAGATGCGCTCTTATGCCAAAAAGGCGCACTAAAATTTACATGGTCAAAAGTTGTACAGGAATCTGTCTTCTATTGGAATAAACTTTTGCAAAAGTAAAGTGATTTACCGAAAGCAGAGGGACAGGCGTAAAAGTAATCTTGTTTTTAAGAATCTTCGTGGGTCCAAGAGTCCACTAAGATGCTTTGTCCTTTTCAGTATCAACTAGCTTTCCTTTGCCTTTGTCCCGTTTTTCTGATGTCTTCTGGTGAGACGTGGCAGTATCTGGATCATCAGAAGATGATGTCTTCAATACTTCATCCAGCTCATAGTCTAATCGCTTGAAATCTGAACTTGTATACGGCTTCTGTGCAAATTCTTCACTATACTGTCCTTGAACGTAGTTTTTGTCAAAATCTGAGAAGATGCTGTATATCATATCAGCAGTTTGTTTCTTGATTGCATCGGCCATTAACTTCTTCTTTGTTTCTTTGTTCTTCTGTCTTCTGAGTTCCGTTTTGCCCAAACGGAAAGGGGTCTCCGGACTTGAGGTGTCTTTACCAGCCGCCGGTGGTGCTGGACTAGAAGTTCTTTCTCCCGAGCTTGAGGGATTTTCAGAGATTTTGAGCAAACCTCCAGCTATCACAGGATTTGATGAGTCTTTACCTGTTACCTGTAGAACAGGACTAGCTGTTTCTTGTATACCAGAAACAGGAGGTGTGTGAAGAAGTTGTTTCAGCTGCTGATGTTTGGAAAATTTAGAAATTTGTTTATCTTTCCAATCTGAGGCATTTAATTCAAAAATTTGTACTTTTGTTTTTAACTCAGAAATTTGAACTTCTAATTGTGTTTTGTCAAAAGCTAATTTGTCAGTGGCTTGTTTCAAATCACTATAATGTTTTATTAAAATATCACAATTTTTGCAAAATTGTGATCCAGGAGAAGAAGGAATGGGTCCTGAAGTAGAAGTAGCAAGTGAGGTGTCAGGATTAGTGCAAAAAGGACTTATAAAATAATTTAGACCATAATGATCTTGCATTAATTTACGAGATTCTTCAAATGTTTGAGTGCCTTTAAACCAAGGTTTTTCATGGTTTCCCACACCATGATGCATTGCCTCTGGAAAATGTTTGTAAATGCCGGGTTGTTTTCCCCTAAAAACACAATAGAATTGAAATCTACGAGTGTCTCTAAGTTTGTGGAAATAAGATGCTAATCCGTTCAAAGCATTGACAAACCAACTATTGTCTTTACGCATAAAAGACTGCCAAATGTTGTCTAAAAGGGTGACTTGGTCTATTGGAAGAGAAGTAATCTTAGGGTCTTTTATTTGAAACTTGCTTCCTACATGAATAACGCCTAAATTGCTTCCATCAAAATTAATTCTTTGCCTTCCTGAATTATCGGTGTATGAAGGAAAAAGTGTAGGGAAAGGAGGATTTGTCTGAGACTGTGTATTTGGAAAATGGGCTTGGGAAGGAGGAGTATAAGGAGGTGTATTCGACATTGGCGACGGTCTAGCTCGCCAAGGAGGTCTTCCTCCCGAAAAGGGATTCATTGTCCTGAAAAATATTAAACAAGACAAATAATGCAATATTTGTTAGTACTAAGATTTGTATAAAACTTAGTGTTAGGAGGATTGTCTGAAAACTTATCGAATTCCTCCAAGCTAATTATTTAAGAAAACGATGAACTTGAAAAGGATTCATATTAAAATATTCTTTAAAGAGTTACAGCACTCATAAGGTCTGAAATTAAAAGGACATTTACAAAGTCTAATGGCAGAAAACTGCTCCAAATAGATCTAGTTTATTCCTCATATGCTTTATATATTGTTGTGACTGGGAAATTGTCATTTTTCTGTATTCTTGTTCCCAAGGACAATCAGTTTTTGGCAAGCAAAGTATGTCTCTTATCCTATTCATCTCACGAAGGATTAGTTGCTTATACCATCTGAGTTGCTGTTTTGCTTCAAAAGGAGTCATATCTGCAAAAAAAATTCGTTAAGAGAATAATTTTCTAGATAATAAGTCTGCTAAAGTATTATCTTTTCCTTTTGTATGTTGCCATTCAATTTTGTCTAACCTATAATTGCTAAGTGTTGCTAAAAACTTTGCCCATCTATTTGTATATCTAGAGTCTTTGTTTTTATTATATCTAACAATTGCCTCACAATCTGTTCTTATGCAAAATTCATATTTACTTATTAAGAGTGCTTTGAAATGTTCAAGTGCATATATTATTGCTAATAGTTCGAAATCTAAACTTGTAAGATATTGATTGCTTTCTTTGTATTTACCGCTTGCATATCTACATAATCTTTCTTCTTTTTTATTACTGTATTTAGTAGGTTTGCAGTATAGGACAGCTCCCCATCCTTCTTTGCAACCGTCTGTTTGTACTATTAGATAGTCTGTATCTAAGGGTAAATAAAGATCAGGTAAATATTGTACCTTTTCTTTTATTGTTCTAACTAGATTAATATCTTCATTATTAAAGTGTCTCTGACCATTTTTTCTTGTTTTATTGTATAATGGTCCAATTAATTTACTAAGATCTTTAAAGTACATACGAGCTTGGTTTACAAGTCCTAAGAATGCTTGTATTTGTTTTAGTCCTTCTAACTTGTCTGGAAAATCTAAAATTTTCTTAGATATATGTTCTTGTAACTTTATCTTGCCATTTCCTATTTCCATACCCAGAAATTTTATATTTGTTTTAAATAATTCTATTTTCTTCTTGCTAAGGATTAAACCGTGTTTTTCAAATAATTTAAAGGCTAAATCTAAATGGGATAAATGTTCTGTCTCGTTTTTACTACAAATAAGAATATCATCAATATATACTAAAATAAAATCATTATAAGGTCTAAAAATATCATCCATTTTGCGCTGGAAGATACTTGGTGCTGTCTTAAGGCCAAATGGCATAACTAACCATTCATATAGGCCTTCTGGTGTGGTAAATGCAGTCCATTTAATATCTTCGGGCCACATTTTAATTTGATAAAAACCTGACTTACAGTCAAATTTACTAAAAAGTTTTTTACCTTGTATTTTACTTAAAAGAAATGTCTTATTTGGAATATTGTAACTGTCATCTTTTATGTTGTCATTTAACCTTTTGTAATTAATTACCATTCTACTTTTGTTTCTAACTACTTCTGCATGGTTTCTAACTATAAATGCTGCAGATCTATGTGGACTATTGCTTGGTTTTATTACTCCTAAGTTTGTTAATTCGCTAATATGCATTTTGAAATCTTCTGTATCTAAACTACTGGCTTCAATATTAGCTGTTTTAACTATATAATCAGGATTAATAATGTCTAATCTGCAATAAATTTTATTTAAATCCCATCGTTTTATGGGATTTTCTCCTAAAAAGGGTAACGTTTCAACGGCTCTAAGAATATCATTCTTATTAGTAAACTGTTGTATCAAATTATAACTGACTCTATATATATTGTATGGATCATTATCTATCTCTTCACTAAATGTTTCTCAGCTGCTGTCATCAAAAGAAGTTGAGTCTATGTTAGTTAAACAACAATTTGTCTTACCTTTTTGACAATCAGTACATATTTGTGAAGTTTTTGTATCTATGTCTATATATGTCCCACCACGCTTCTGAGCGTACTCTGATGGTGTATCAATATTAATGGGTGTGTGTGTTGTATTTTGAGAGATTTGAAAAAGTTCTTTGGATAGAGTAATTGTATTGTTATTGGCGAGGAGAAAATTAATACCTAGAATAATTTTGCCTTCAGCATGTTGTATTGGAGTACAAAATGCATGGTTTAAATGGTATGGAGGAGATTGTACATTACAAGGTGTAAGGAAAGTAATGTAAGCGTTTGAAATCATTTTATCATATTGTATAGGTGTGTTAGAAAATCCTACTCCAGTCATAGGTTTTTCTAAGATTTTTAAATGTTGTGTACTTATAAGAGAAGGATCGATAACAGTGATAGTGCATCCTGTATCGATGATTGCATTTGTCTCTACATGTTTTTTGTAATGTTTAATTTGTATTCGTGTAGTTATTAGATTACTAAAACGTGGTTTAGTACAAAATTTATCAATATTAAAATCTTGTATCAGTTGTTTTTTAGGTTCTTCTATGGGTATGTCTAAGTTAATTTCTTTTAGTTGTTCTATATCTTCTTCAATTTGTATTATTTTTTGTTCTAAATATTCTAAACGTCTATTTATGTTTTTATCATAATAGATTGTATCTGGTTTAGACTTGGAAGTAGAGGTATTGCTAAGATCTAGGTTAAATTTTTGTTTTAAACATTTTGTACAGGCTTCGGCATAACATAAAGAACATTTGCATCTTACTTTAATGGCAGGGTACCATTGACATATGTAGCAGGTATTTGTATCTATTCCTTTTCCTATTTCCCATTGATGTATACAAGTTTCTTGTTTAATTAAATTGTGTTCTGATGGTTTGAACATAAAATTATAAATACTAGATTGTTTCAAGGAATTTATAAACATATCTAATTGATCTGTTGTTTCTACAGGAAGGTGATCTTCCTCTTCATCACTACTTAGAGAAATTGTATCTTCAACATATTCCTCAATAGATTTAATACTATAAATGCTTTCTGTATCACTTAGGGTTTCATCTACTTCAACTAAATCTTCATTTGTATTATTGACTATCATTGCTTTAAATGTATTGTTATTATGTTTTCTAGGACAACTAGAGCTTAAATGGTCTGGTTCGCCACATGCATAACAAGTTACTTTGTTTTTATAAATACGTTTATTATCATATTTACGTACATGTCTTGGATTTAAGAAAGGTCTTCTAGCTCTACTCTTTCTTAGATAATAAGTTTTTCTAGGGTGTTTTTTATATTGTCTTATAGGTTTACGAGTATATTTAGGTCTAGGTTCTTCTTGACCGTAATGTTGAGGTGTATATATTTCTTTACAAAAACTTGTTTCATTTTTAAGTTGTCGAGATATTTGTATATTAGTACATTTAGATACTAAAATTTCAATAACTTGTTCTAAAACACTTCCTAAAGCATAAGCAGGTTTTTTGTCTGATGGTTGTTCATAGGCTTTCTTAATTGTATCTGTTATTTCTCTTCCTAATGCTCCTGGTAATTTATTTAAAAATTTGTTTATAACCGTTTCATTATAGATATTTCCGCTTTGAGAGGCGAAATAATAATATTCTTGCATAAAAGGTTTAATATTATGCCAATTGTATAAATGTACTTGTTCTAACCTTCTAGCGGCTTCATTTTGTAGAACACCGTCTCCTGTATTAGGATTTCTACCGGTTAAAATTAATTGTATAGTGTTTACAAAATTATATGGATTAGGCCCTAAATCGGCCATTTCTCGTAAATCATTAGGATAAGCTCTTTGCCATTCTTCAAAATTTGCTTTAGCTATGGGTCCTAAAAACTGTGTCATGTATCTTATCATTTCTTCACCTGTTTCTAAGTTATCAGCTTGTTTTGTAATAAAATTGGCTACAACAGCATCCTTCCATACTTGTATATAATTTGTTCTTTGTTGTGGATCTACTGATGTAATATTTAAAATAAAAGGTTCTGCTGCCTTTTGTATTTTAAAATTTTGTTCTAAAGGATGTCTTTTTCCTTTAGGTCTATAATTAGGTTTATCATATGGTCTGTCTGATGCATCTATTTTAGCACTTTGTCTTGGTAAATTTCCATAAGTATATTGTGGTCTATAATTACCTCTGGTTGTATAAAACCTACTATCTTCAGTTAGGTTTGAATTTTCACCACTATCTTCCATGAATATGTAAGGGGTTTCATTCATTAAATTAAATTTTGTATTATTAGTTGTAATTTGAGTAGATATAGATTGTATATCTTCGTCAAAATCATTTTCTGTTATTGCATCTTTATCAAATTCATATTGTTGTTTATTTTTATTCTTATTTGTCATTAATTCTTCAAATTCTTCGAATAACCGTCTGTTAGAATTTTCTAATTCTTTGTGTTGTTTTACTCGAATAGCTTCTATTTCTTGTAGAGCATTATTAATTTTGTTATCTAATTCTATTTTGTAATTTATTTCAGGTTCTGAAGTTTCAAGAAAAGATACTGATTTAAACATTAATGTAGGGCTTATATCTAAATCTTTTAGTTCATCAGGAATAGTTATTTTCTGAGGTTGTGTTATATCTTCAGATTCTTCAAATATATTTAGGCTATTTTCTTCCTTCTCTATCATTTGTATACATTCTTGATATTGAGACCAACTAAGTCCTTGACCAAAATAAGTAGTTCCTATTTTTTGATTTAAAATTATTTTAGCTTTTATTTTATTCATTTTCTTCTGTTTCTTGGATGTCTGGATTATTACTTGCTTCAACATAATTTGTAAATCTAACTGACATTCTGCCTGATGTATTTCTATACCATAAGCTATCTGTTGGTACTATGCTAGTTGAAGAACTTGTTCCTAAAATTCTATCTATTTGCCATTCTTGGCCTGAGTTGTCTAAAGCATCTACCTTATAAGGTGGTAATAATCTAATTCCACGATTAATTATAAATTTGGCAGTGTCTTCTATATTTAATTGGTATCCTACTTGACTATTTTGTGTAAGTTTTCCAATAAAAGTAGAACATATTAATAAATTTTTGCCTTGTTGAAATTCCTCATAACCTTTAGTCATAATTTTTATTTTAATATTTTTTGCAAAGTCTCTTGTATTTAAGCAAAAGTCTGGTGCACAATAAAATATTCCTCCATTATTGTTCATGTCTACTTCAATGGCTCCTAGAATTGCTTGTTCATTAGTAAACCTATCATCAACTATAGCTAAAAAGACTTTAGCTCCTGTGTCTCTTCTGGTTAATCCTTTAATTCCTACAACAATTAAACCTATATGTGTAAGATTAAAATTGCATCTGACTAATTCTTGTTCTGAATCTGGATGTATTAAATTTATACTAACTACTTCATCTCCTATGCATCTATTTTGAGTTTCTCTATAGTGCATAAAGAGTCTTGTTTGACTTACTGGTGCATTATTTTGATAAAGAATTTGTGGGGAAATTAAATCTAATCGATTTTGTCTAAATTGTTCAATTTGTCTATCTATGTCTATTATTTGTTCTAAAGAAGCTATAGGTGCAGGTGGTTGTCTAAATAACCTAAGTACTCTATTGCCTACTGTATTTTCATTTCTACGTCTTGTTTCTGTGGCTAAGACTTCTGTCCTATTTCTATCTTCTGTATTACCTCTTCCTAAAATATTTCCTGTATTTCTTAACATTTTAAGAAATGAGTTTGTCTTTTTGTTTTCTGTGTTTATTTAGTTCTTCTTTCTTTGTTTATCATAGACTAAAAATTTCCAATCTTCTTTTGTTTTAGAAGGTTTCTTTTTATCAATTTGCATATTATCTAATTTTTTACATAAATCTTCTATATCTTTTGTAGATGTTTGCTTAGGCTTTATTCTAATTTGTTCTTCTAACTCAGTTATTTGGATTTGTAAATTTTCTATTTTTTCTAAACATGTTAATAATAATATAATTATTATATTATTTTGTTTTTTGTTTATTATCTCAGTAGGAGTCCCTACGTTGTTTCTAGTTAAACCTTCTCCGGGGCTTAAATATCGAATACTATTATTGTAAGCATTTAAATAATTTATGTTGGTTTCGTAGTCTTTAATCATTATACTCAATGCCTTGTAATTGTATATAATGTTTTATATTATCTTCTAATTTTTTATGCCTTTTTTCTAAATGTATTATTTTTAGCTTGCATCCTTTTATGTCATCTCTAATTTCATTTAGTTGTGTCATTATTATTTCTAGTTTTGAATTATTTGTTTTTTCTATGCTATTTTGTAACGTATTTTTAATATAGTCTAAGTTTTCCCTAATTATTTTTAAACTATTATTGTCTGTTTGTAAATTTTGCAAATCTATCACTTTAGTAGTCATTATATACCGTTTAACATATTGTCTAGATTAGCCAGGGCTTCATCATCCCATGGATAATCATTGTCATTATCATAAAGGTAATCATCAAAATATTCATCACTAAGTTCTTCATCACAATTTAAATTTAAAGTTGTATCTGCCTGATTTGCTAAATTTTCTATTTCATTTTCAGTTTGTATATTATTTTCTTCTCTAATTTTTCTTAACATTTCTTCCATATAAAGAGAATTATTGTCTTGATCTTTTAAATGAATATAACATCCTATTAAATGTTGAAAAAAGATATCAAAATCATGTAAAAGAGTATCAAAATGTAAGAAATATCTTATGTATGTAGATAAAGGATTGTATACTAGATCTAAAGTTTGGGTGTCTATAAAATTTCTAATTCGTCCATTAGCAAAATCTATATTTTCTAAAGCGGCGAAAAACTTCTGACTTGTCTCTAAAAGGCCTGTTATCATATAAGGTTCCATATTAAAATTATTCATCATGTCTTCAAAATTAAAAGGTTCTTGGTGTTCGTTTGGGTCTAGAGTTCTAGGCATTTTAATCAGGTAAAAGTAAAGTACTTTGTCTATTAGTGTTATCATTTTCTGTATCACTACTTTCACTACTATAAATGTCTTCTGCACTACTTTCAGAATTACGACGACTTATATGTAGGGTGTGTATATGATTAGTAATATTAGCTAAGGCTTCATCTTGGTGTGTCTCTGTTATTTGTCTAAATCTATCACTAGATGGTGTTTGTACTAAAAGACGAATGTATTCATTATGATAATAGCTATTGTTGTCCATGTCTATTAGGCATATGTAAAAATTTATTAAATGCTTTAAATAAGGATTTAAATTTGTTATGATTTCAGGAAAATTAACAAGTCTAGGCATATAATATTGTAAAGGGTTGTATCTTAATAAAAAGGTGCCTCCAGAAATATTAAATCTAACTCTATTATTAGTATTATCAATAACTGATAAAGCTGCAAAAAAGCGACGAAATTCACAGTAATAATTATCAAAAGCATAAAAAGGTGTTCCTTCTGGTGTACTCATGTTTGATTTAGAGGGGCTACTTGCTCTGGGTTACTCACTTCTCTCCTTTACTTAGGAAACTTTTCTTTCATCAAAGTG